>APFE030177881.1:8692-66913 GCA_000404065.3 Pinus taeda
AATTCTCAGAAATTTTTGGGATTTGTGCTGTAGCTGATGCTAGTGAGTGCCATGATCTTTGAGGGATGCCTCCGCCAATATATGGAGTGGATTGGTCCTTTTCTTCCGCCTAAGAGCCTCGGTCAACCGCCTTTGAAACACTTTCATTTTTTCCTTGTAAAATCCGCCTCTCGAACAAATTCGATGACTTGAAGGAAGATTGGGAAATTGTTTTGAAGTCTGCCGCAAGATAGCACAACGGGTCTCGCAGGCCGCTCAAAAGGTCTCACACCGCCCAGAAGGTCGCGCCAGTTATATTTTTGCACTGTGGAGGGGCGCTCAAAAGGTCTCGCACCGCCCAGAAGGTCGCGCAGGCCTCTCAAAAGGTCTCGCACAGCTCTGCTGCCCGAAATCGCTGCAATTCTGCTCCTTTCGCCTATCACTCTCTCAAACTCTCTCTTGCAAGCTTTCAAATGCACAAATGAGAGGAAAGAGGCACATATTCTTTTATAAACTTCATTGAAAAATTTCATCCATAAACCCACTTTATAAGGTTTCTTTTTGACACTTTTTTTAAAAATACCGATTTTGATTTCCTTTATCCTGAATTTGACTTTTTGAGTGCTCTGACTTGATTCTTTTTGTAGGTAGATCATCTGATGGACCTTGGCAAGGGGACCAGGGTTGCAGTTTGTCTTATTGAAAACTTTGAAATTTCATCATTTATTTACAAAACTGAGAAAATGACCTTGGGCTTTAAAAACATAGTTTTTAAATCCAAGGTAAAAATTGACTATACAAGATAAAAATATCGAAGAACCATGTTAACTAACCTCCCTCTGGCTTGCTGAATACTCATGGATTTTCAAATACATGACCTTGCAGAGACAAATGACCAAAACCCTAGACATAGGAATTTGACAATAAGACGCATCAAGACAAGCTTGAAAAACTGTAATAACTGATATGACCTGATCCAGCAAAGCCAAGAGGAGCACAAAGACTAGCTCCTCCATCAGGTTTATGGCATGCCTAACGGGATGCAAAATTTGACACTGATGAGACACCTACTAATGCAAATGCAAAGAGATTTTTGATCACTGATGGAGGGCTTTCAAGACCGACACTAACAGACTCGATTGTGATCATGTTCATTTTCCTTTTGGCTATTAAATGAAGAGATGTTAATGTGAGGAAAAATACGAAATACCTGGAGAACGAAGACGAAATCAACCCTTAATTGGTGTATTTCCAGAACAAGGTACAAGAATATAACAACAAAATACTAATAAGGAATATGTCTCAAGAAAGAATTATTGAGATAAAGCCATATAAAACATACAAAAATAGGAAATAATTAGAAGTTAATTTCGAATTAGTTCATAATATGTTACTAGAATTAACATGGAATAAAAGATAAAATATTCAAAAGAAAACATATGGGCAATAGCTATGAATCAGTTCATCAATGTATAATCAATATGAAAGCACACATGCACACACAATAAAAGTACCAAATATCCATTACAACCACCATGAAAGCATGAGAATCAATGCGAAAACTGAAGAGCTCCTCATTGATTATGATGCAAATCCAAGTACATGTACAAAAAGTCAATCAAAATTCAATAGTGGAACGTAGGCTACTCATATCATCTCCAAGATAGACTTCTAGACTCACCACAACTCAACCTAAATGTTGCCAAGAGAAAGAGTGCTCAAATTTTCCAAAGTACTAACAAAAATCTAAATGCCAAAAGAACTCCAATGCTAAAATATCCCCACCTAGAGACATGAGGATATATTTATACAAAGGGGTGGTGACTCTTCACCTTCCCCATGAATCTTTGACTTCCTCATGACCTATTCGAATCGTATGTTCTCTTCATATTCCAAAATGACTCTTGGAGTTTCTCTATTTTCATAATAAAATAACTTTTACAATATGCCAAAAGAAATGATAATGAATCAACTTGTAGGATGCATCTTTGTGGATTATGAATGAAGTCATGGTTGTGATTGTTTCTGCTTGAATTTGAATGAACCCCAAGGTACTTGTCAGAACAATCATAGAAATATCTACAAAAGAATATTCCAAAGAGATCGATACTCCCTCCATTCCTCTAGTGTTTATAACCATTCATGACCAATTTGACCAAGCTACAAGCATTTTGAACTACTTCAACTCTCTTTTAGAGCCCATATTATTTTTCAACTACAATTTCTTTGGAAATCTTACTTACGAAGGAAATTGAACAAGAGCTTATAGCCTTTCCAAAGGCAACAAACATAGGCCTCATCAACACTGGTTTATGGGTTGATATTCTTGCATTGAGATCTGCCATTTGTGCCCAGGCAATTGTACCACCTTTAATAATTATTTTAGGATTTGCACCAAAGAACCTAACGTTACATAAAACAAGATCTGTTATCTTTACAACATCTATTGAACCAAGAATTTGGAAGATACTATGAGTGATAGCTGGATTGATAGTGTACTTTGCTATAAATTTCTTAATTCAAAGATTGTCATTCATATCAGACATAACCTTTGGGAATTTTCCCCTTTGTAAATTCATTTTATGAGTAATTTTCCATGTGTGAGTTACAATATTTCCTATCCAACCCAAATATTGATAATCCAAAGAGATCATACTAATAGCTCCCTGATCATGTAAAATGTGATCAACAACTATTGTTCCTTCTCGTATGTGTGACTCATCAAAATTTACATCTTCTTCATTGTTTTTGTCCAAGTTATGGTATACCATTGACATGTCTAGGTGTTCATAAAATTTTTTGTGTATGAATGAATTTATAGGATTAGTTGAGTATAGAAGAACATTAATTAGGCCACAAAATTTGATAATATTAAGAATATGGCCATCGCATGCACCTTCACTATGGTAGGTGTATATTGTTCTATCACGAAATGCATCAATTGAATGATCAACACAACATACCTCATTCAATGTATATGTGTCAATGGTCACCTATATATAATGCATATCAAGCACATTTAGACCCATGTTAATAGCAACATTAGAGCTCCCCGAATTTCATGAATCTTTAAACTTATAGATCCAACTTTTATAATTTCATTTAAATTCGTTGCATTAGAGATTCACTAGGAAAATCACAACCTATTTAGTGAGGATTCAATTGAAAAAAGGATGCATCTTATCTTCCTTTAATGCAATTGAGCATTGTTTACACCTTCAATTTGAGATTGATCATGATGATTATAATCTTAGCACCATTGGAAAACACAAAATTAGGAAATATGCATATTATCGAAGGCTTCGCTGTTGTGACAAGGCCTCATTAACGTCCTTACATTTTCAATTATACATATCCACGTGTCTAGATTCAATTTTTTTGGGTTATATCAACTCCTGAATTAATTGGACATAAATAAGGTCCTCCTCATCGACATATTTTTTTGCAGCCTCCCTTGAATTTCTTAAAGGTTCTCCTTATAGTAGATTAAACATCTGCAAAAAGGCAATGCATCGTAATCTCATTCAAAATAGTGCCTAAGTTGCTGAAGATAGCATGAGGGTAAAAACACCCTCTCTAACGTGATTTTCCATCCATTCAAAATAATGGTCATAACGTGCAACAAAGTGATTGTAAATACTATATTGCTTGGATCTTGTAGGTATTGAAATGTTTGTTGCATCATATCTTGAAATATCCTCTAGATCAAAAAGCCATTAAGCATGGAAGGGGTAATCTCATACACCTTGCAACAATGCTTATATACAAAAACTTAGGCCATAGTAACTAGTAGATTGCAAGGAAAAGCAATAAATCATTCCAATGGCTACTAGATACTAAATGCTCAGTGCGTTGTGCGATTTTACATTTTGGTACTATGAAAAACTCATGAACACAAACTAGATTTACTCCAGAATCATTCTTTCTAGTTAAATTGAGTGCTTTCACTGGTATTGACATTAAAAGCTACAAACATGTTTTGTAATCATCACTGGGAAGGTAAACAACCACATGCAACTAACTCGTGATGAACTAGCACAAGAAATCTTCCTACATTATGATTGAGTTGCACTTTAATTCTGTAATTTGCGATTGAGAGATGACCCTTCCTACCTCGCACTATGTCATAATGATACCAAGATTAGTGGTGGTACAAATTTTCTCAATAAGCATAACCACCTCATCCTATAATTGTCTTTGCTGTTGTCAATAATTTCTCACCTTATTTAATCACACGTTGATTGTCACAATTTGATTTCCTAGTTTGTGATTTGAGTCACACTTAGTTTACCTAGTTAGCGATTGATCAATATTTCCTTTCTTAGTATAATTAAGTGAAACTCACCTCCTTGTTAAGATATTAAGTGCTAAGAACCACTCTTCTTATGAAATTAAGTACATTTTATTTTTCTAGTTTGTGCTACTTGCTTTCATTCTTAGTGATTAAGCGTAGTTATCCTCCAAAGGTTTAGCCATATAAAACCATAAATATATAGTTCCTGCAATTCCTTCAAACAAAGAGTACGGATGATCTCTTCCATGCATTTGTCTAGAAGAAATAAAAACATACACTTTTTCTAGTAGGAAGCATGCAACTTTCCTTTTCTTGGTAGAGATATTTCCCTTCTCCTATCAGTTGTTAGAGAGCTAAAATACACAATAATTTCCACTATAAATGAGTCACCTTTTATCGCTGGAAATAATCACTCATTAGAGCTGACATCTGACATATAAATTAGGTATCACATGTCACATTTATTCATAGTGAACAATATCAAATATGGATAATCGTGATATAAAGGTTATTATTTTTTGATCTCCTTATATTGACACTCCATCCCTTTTATTACAACTATTATGAAATCATGTAGCCCTTCCACATCCTTTAGAAATGTCATTGAAAGTATAACAATATCCTTCGGTTTAAGCATAAAATTTATTTTCTTCCTTTTCTTACACCCATATCACATTCTCCATCAATAAGCATATTGTATTGCTACATTGCACCATTTTACAGCTGCATATGAAGCTTAAGAGATTGTTACAACCATAGTATTGAGTTCTATCCTCAGTTATTCTATGATAAATGGAACAAAAAAGTTAAAGTACTTTGTATGGTGCTTTTGGTAGCATATGAGTCCCAAATCCACCTTCCCTGTAGTTGGTTTATTCCTACAAGGAAATATACAAACAATGAGTGGTGTTAGTTATCAAATATGGGCTAAATAAGCTTTGAATTAAGTGGAAACAAATCCCTTAGCAAAAATAAAATAAAACAACATGAAAAAGTTTGTGAAGCAAAACAAATCAACAAAGGAGTAGGAAAAGGATCCTTTGTATTGATTGTTGGTAGTGGAAGAGTTACAAATGAATATCAAGGGCACTTAAATAGATTTGATTGAGTAATGGTGATCAACAACTCCTAACAAGGATTTCCCCTTCTCAATCTCTTTTGCAAGCTCTTGCTCTCTCAAAGAAGCAAAGAAGAATCTCTGAATTTGTGGAATTCCTCATGATGGTATGCTTGATTGCTTTGGAGCAATTTTCGTAGCATAAGAATGCACAACTTCTTGTTTTTGGATCTCCCTACTCTTGCATTTATAGAAATTTTGAACACTCCTTGACCCAGGATGATCTCGTTATATCAATTACACAGGTACAATGTCGGTGTCCGTAGTTCAGTCTGGTGTCGTCCAATATCGATAGTGTTGATTATGGTTCAGGTTGTCCAGGTGATGTTTATGGTTTTCATGGTGTTCATTTGATATGGGTTTGTACCTGGCTATCGACATGTGTTTGTCCTCAGTTCCACTAGGATTTGGCCGTCGACATGTGTTTGTTGCTCGCATCACAGGTCTTGATGTTGACGAGTTTGTCATCATGTGATGTTTGTTGCTAATGTCGCTTGGTGACAATTTATTGTAAATGGTTTTGATGTAAAGGTCTAAACCTATACTAAGCCCTAAACCTAGAACCTAATGCAATCATTCAAAAATGCATTAAAAACCATTAAACCTAAGCTCTAGACCTTACCCTAAGTTCTAAACCTATCAAAATATATTACATTACAAATTTATGTAATAGACCAACACCAAAACAACATAAAAGAGCCCAATTTCCTAAGTCTAACCATATGTATGGCTCTCGGAAAATGCATTAAATAATACAGTACATTGCAAATAAAACATATCAGTCTCTAACCGTGGGGTTAGACTGCGTCGGATACTCCAGGCATAGACTACTACATGTGAGTGGCATTTGGATAAAACCATCGAGGTTAAGTTAACTGTCGGATTGGAAACTGTGCAAGGGATTGTTAACCATGTGAACATGCAATGTTAGTTAATGGGGTAGAGTTCAGTCTAACCGTAGTGGAACCGTCAACATTAACCATAGCATGTGAACAATCATAGCCAGAACCGCCAGAGTGTTGGTAGCCGGAACCGCTGGGGGAAGACTGCGGAGGTGGCAATTGGTGGTTAGACCGCAACCTATTCACATGGGTGGTCAACATCCTCTGCCCGGTCAGTAAACCGCCAATGGCTATGGTTTAATACAAAGTCTAAATGTGGGTTTTCATTGCAGTTTTGGTGCTATTTTAATTTAACCACCTTGTAACCATTACCTAAGGTGTCTATAGGTCATAAGGTTGAACCAAACCAAATACATTCATGCCAATCTTGGCTTGTGAGGATTCAAATGTGCCTGCAACCTTATAAATACATTATTTTCTCATGTAAAGGAGAGGAGAGTGGTTTTGGATTTGTTATGCAGGTTATGTAGGTCATAATTATTTTTGTTTTCAATGTAACAGGAGCATCTAACGTCAGAATTGGGAACCATGATGGGCGTTGGAAAGCTGGTTTAGAGAGCTATCCTTTGATAGTGACCAAAAGTGCCTATGTGCACATTCAGTTCAGTCAACTCTCTCTGTAATCAACCTCCTTGATTTCAATCCTAATAAAGCGGTCACCCATCTTGAAAGCAGACCTAGAGACGTAGTCCATCAGGGGCGAACTCCATAATCAATTTTTCTGTCTGGTATCACTGTGTTTTTGATATTTTCACTTCTATTATGCATCTTACTTATGTTTTATCAACTGTCATAAAGTATTTCTTCTCAAGCAACTCTCTTGATTTTCACACTTCTAGTGAACATTATATTCATTAATGCCTAATCAATTCTACATCAGTTTTAACTTATGATCATTTCAGATCACACCTTCCCTCCTTTTTCTCATCAATGAGGTTGTTTTCGTCATAAATTAGATGAGAGCTACCATCCTCTAGCCATTGAGGCTTCTTAGGATTCAAGGCTTGAATGTTCAACCCATCATGTCAAGAGATTGAGTGTTTTTCGAGCAAGTTCACATCCCGAGGTGCTAATTTTGCTTCCAACAACCCTTGTGGAAATTGAAGAAAAATTTGCAAGGTAGTGAATAACTATCTTTGGAGCACCCACAATGGTTGATTTTTTAAGTCAACCTTAGGAAAACCTTCCGATTTTTTCTTTTTGCAATGTTTCCAGTTGAAAATGTATCATCTTTAGATGCTGCTTAATGACTCTAAGTGCTTTCTGATATGTACAAATGAGTGTATCACTTTCTCATAATAACAACTTCCCCATGATATATGAGGTTAGGAGCAAGCATATAGCCAAAATAGATCACGTTTTAGTGTTATGACAAATAGGCTAAATTAGGTGCCCCCATGCATCATATTCAAGGCACTGTTAAAACAAGTGCGATCGGATACATAGGTCTTTGACTAAATGAGAGAATTGAAATGGTCAAAAGGTACGACAAACCTATGTTATGAAAAATTATGTTGGTGTCGAACGTTAGGGGGCCCAGTGAAATCAATGGGCAATGAGGGTTCCCATTATACCACTCAAGACTGTCCTGAAAAGGTGGGGAGAAACCAAGGTATTGATTTGATTCTAGAATATGGGTGTTGACATCAATAGAAAAGAAGTGCCAATTGCCCAAAAAATGATTCTAGGAAACCCATATGAAGTTGAGGAAGATGTTGTAACATGATGGGTCAAAGGCTGGATAACGAAAGTTGATAGTATATGAGGGATATTCAGAAACTTCCCAAGGTTCATTAGAGAAATTTTGAGGTCTAAAATGGGCCTCCTAAGGAATATTATAAAATAATAGTGGAAATAATAAAATAATAGTAGATTACTTTTATCATGTGAAAATATTAAACAAATTATTAAAATAATTAATTTGTATAAAATTAGTAAACATAATAACTAATTCAATAATAATAAAATTAATTATATCCCTTTGATGATTAATAAACTAATTAATTAACAAATTATTAAATTAATTAATAAATTAACAAATTAACAAAAAATAAAATAAATATTTAAATAAATGAAAAACTAACAGGCCGACCAAATTTCATATAACTTTTCTTTAAAAACCTATACATACACACACACACCCTAAATAGAGCTCATGGATAAATCATTAATATCTAAGAATATCTATTGACACATCCCCTGATGATGGACTCACTTGCTAGCCTGAAACATTGGGTTCACAAAACTCTATAACAGGTCATTCCTCCTCTTCTAAAAATATTACACTCGTCAGTATGCATTATAAGACACTCAAAGTCAATGATCAAAACATACATAGGTAGCATTTTCAGCTAGAAGCACCATGCAGAACAAAAATTAAAAGCTTTCCTAAGGTTCAAGTTTAAGAATGAACCACGTGGGTGCACCATTATTAGAAATTAATAGTCACGTGACTATTTCTTCGATAGCCGCACGGTCGCAAAAAATCTAGTTAACACATCGAGACATAAAATTGCTTAAGAAACACCCAAATATTGACTTGATAGGTTGAAAAATTCGAGCCTTGAGCCACAAGAAGCCTTAAAGGTAAGGAGATGGTAGCTCTCATCTCATTTATGAGCTGAAACACCACGTTGATGACCCAAGGAGGAGAGGAGTGTCGAAGAAACTCTATAAATACAAGTTCATGGCGAGATAAGAAACAAGAAGTAGAGCATTGTTATGCTCTAAAAATTGATCCCTATCAATCAAGAATTTCATTGAGAAGAGAATTCCATCATTGGGAGCGTTTCTATACTTCTTTGAGAGAGAGAGAGAGAGCTTGTAAGGATATTTGAGAAAGGGAAATACGTGTTGAGGGATTTTGAGCATTATTGCTTAAACAATTTCTCCAAGTGTCTTTTATTCATCTATTGTAACTCTTCTACATTCAATAGTCAATAAATGGGACCCTTTTCCTAACCTTTGTTGATGTGTTTTCTTCATTAAGCATTGTTTATGCATTATCTAGTGTAGGTTTTAGTTTATGTTTATTTATGCATTGTTTCCATTACTTTCAATGCTTTTTTTATCCATGTTTGTCCACTAACACCAACCAATTACTTGTATACTCCTTGTAGGTACTAACCAACTCCAACTAAGGTGTCTTTGGTACTCCATAGCAACAAACACATCACTACAAGATGGTGACTCCACTTGTTGCCTATCTTTGATCTATTGGTTGTTTTGCAGGACCTTTTTCTCTACATTTCCACTCCATTGTACCTCTGTTAGTTCTCTTGAATTTTTGTAGGCCCCCTTAGACCTTTTTCTGGCTGGGAAATACCTCTTCTTAATTTTTTTTGCTAGTCATGTGGATTTTATCGTAGACATATGCACAATTTGCGCATCTAAGTAGGACATAAACTATGCGGTTCACATAGAACTAAAAAAAAATCATAATTTTTATTTCCTAAGTGTTGGGAATCCTTTAGTGAACTGCCCACACTTATGATTTTTTTTTTAATAGTTAGATAGATTGTTTAATTTCTTTGATAACCATAATTAGTAGGGTAATTACTTAGTATTTACTTTCAAAATTTTCATTTCAAAACATAGCTTAGTTAGGGGAAAAGTAAGTGGCCATTATCCACCCATATTTTTCAACTTATTTTGCTATTTTTCCACAAGTCACATAGCTTAATTAGGGGGAGAGAAAGTGGCCCAAAATCCACACATATATTTGACTAACCAAAGCATTTTAATTCATTAGTATTGGGTCTAGGACCAAGTGTTATTAAAGAAAGGGAGTAGCCCCTACTTCACTTCTGTCTTTTAGATGATCCCAGGCTTGGGCCTGAAAGATTTCTTAAAGCACTTGGTTTTTCCACCTCTGTTTTAGGCACACATAGTGTAATAGGAAGGAAGTAAGTTTCCACTATCCAAATTTTATTTCTTTTTATGCAAGGAACAATCACAACTTAGTGTAAGTATGGAATTGTGTAAAGGATCATCACATATCTACATCTTTACACACTTTTTGTGCTCACTTTGTCACTTGCCCACAAATTACACTCCACACATTAAGATACTAAAATTTGTTACAAAGGGAATCTAGCTTGAAAATACTTTGTACTTTGTTTATTTAGCTTACCTTTTCACACCATAAGTGGAGCAAGGCTCCCTAAAAGAAACTATAACCTTGAACAGATTAAATTCCCTACATGGGCCATAAAAGAATTTATAGTTTAGGTTAGGACCATTGGGGGTAGGAATCCAATAAGCCACCATGGTCATGTTACATTTTGAAACATAGAAGTTTTCTTTTAGGTTGCTTCAAATCCTTCACCATCCCATGGAAAAGACTACGTGGGCACGTCACCCAATTCAAAGGGGCTTTGGCTTAGGTCTCAGTGTGTGCCGTACTATGTAGGGCTACCTGACCTACATAATGCTCAATATTGATGACTAATTACCAAGAAGCTAAAGAGTCAACTACCCTATGGGGCAAAGGTATCCTAGTGGCCAATTTTACGACATATTTCCTTATAGGTGGAGGTGCGGGAAGCACTAAATCTTCATCCTACCTTGGTTGATTCTTTGGCTACTGGAAGTGTCACCAGCCCTTTCAGGGCATGACCACAGTACCCGTAAAAAATATATCTTCACAAGGCCCAACTAATTTGAGAGTGGAAAGGATGAATAGGTCTTGTTAGGAATTTTATCATACGCAAAAGAAACAAAGACCCTTTTTCGTATGATTGATCACATAACATAACTTAAAGGGAAAGTAACCATTTATTTTTCGTTTTTTTTTTTTTATATATATGTGATTTACTTTCCTTGATACGTATCCTCCCTCACCAACAAAATTAACGCACACTCCATTTGACACCATAGGGGATCCCATGGAACCCTTTTGCTCTAGGTGCTTCTAAAACTCCCCCCATTGCAGGGAGGTGTGCCAGGCCTCTCACCATTTTGTAGTAGAAGACATCACACAATCACTATTATTGGATTATCCTTTATTGCAATAGCTTTTATTGGGATCCACCCCCCTTAAAGTACTCCTTTCACTACCCTTCAGGGAACTCCTTTGCATATAACAATTCAAAATTGTTTTACAATTGTGAAAAAAGTCTCATTTCTAGCTTCCTTAAATCTCTTAGATCTAAGAAAGTTGACAAATGACCCATTTTCTCATAATAAGAATTGGCCCCATATACCAACAAAGTTACCCTCAAATATGCCAAAATTTGAAGGGAAACATGGGGAAGATTAAGGAAACCACATAATGACTTTTCATCTTTAGAGTTCATCCAATAACATCACATAGGACTCAAATTTCCTACACCTTTTTCAATGCACTTTGACTAGGCTTGCAACGAAATAATACATAAGTGAAACCTCTGGTTCCCATGGGACCTTTGATTCTCTAGCCAGGTCATTTCTCACTTTCTTCCAGCTCTCAATACATCATGATACTAGATAGGAGCTACTCACCCATTTTTGACAATTTTTTTCCATACATATCTTGGACCATGTCCTGCAACAACAACAATATTTTGAACAACTGAATACGACAAACCCATCGAATTCCAACAAGAAAAAAAGAAAGAACAAGTCAAAAGGGGCACTTAGGAAGGGGCGCAACAACCAATAACAACCTTCATGAGCATTGGCTAGGGGAAATCCTCCTAACCATAACCAAAATTAGGGCCATAACAATAATGACCCATAAGATCATAACAATAACCCTAGTCTAAGGACTAATCATGCTTGTGATATTTGTGGGGAATATGGGCATTACAGCCACCATTTCCCTCAAATCCCAAGTTGAAAAGGATGAAATATGCCAGGGGGTAGGGGGGACCAAACCAGTAACCTGTCATTATGCATTATCCCATGGTGAATGCCCAACATGAACCCTCCCACCAGCAATATCAAAATCCTCCTAGAGGAAGTTCCTGAGATACTACCAATCATGACATTTACATGGTAGGAGAAGATGTCCTCTTGTAAACATGAAACTGGGAGTACGAGACCCCTCCAGAAACGAACCCTTCCACATCAACCACAGTTATACAAACACCACCTTTGAAATTGCATCGACCCCCTTTAGAAACCATCCAACGTATGGTCAAAGGTCCAATACATTGAGAAAGACATAATTCAAAAGTTGCTCATAGTTATAGCATCGTCGACGATCTAGCTCAATCCCCATCAACTATGTCAGCACTCGAAGTTTTACAAGATTTCCCAACCCAACAGAAATCCATTCTCTCTGCATTAGGCACAATTGACCTAGTCGATTTGCATTTTATGTCTTTTGATTTAGATAGTGCCACTCCTCGCCTTCCAGATTCTAGTCACCATTCAAAATATCAAAATCCATTGTTGTATTATTGATGAGGGAGCATCCACATGTATCATGTCCAAATCAGTTTGGTAGAAACTAGGGTCCCCTGAGCTTAAAGCATCACCCATTACACTCAGAGCATATGATGGATGCCCATCAACCCCTGCAGGACTTTTTCATGATGTTTCGATAGAGCTTGTCACAAAAAATGTTCTCATAGATATAGGTCCTTGATGCCCAACTAGATTACAATATCCTACTAGGTCATAGCTACATGTATGTGATGAATGTGGTATCATATTCACTATTTCATATCATGATGTTCCCCCATGATGGGAAAATCATTACGATAGGTCAAATCACCTACTAAAATAAAATGATGTATACCACACCCGATGGTGTATTACCTTTCATAGGACCCCATATAGAAATGATCACAACTTTTACTGAATCAATTCTAGGGATGCTCAAGCCATCATCAATCCTTGGCACATACCCTGGTGATCCACCTTTAATTGAGGTAGCCCCCTGCAGCCCCGGTGTGTATGATGTATTCTTCAAACACACCTCATCCCCAGGAGCTAGTTTCTTACACCCCCAATACTATGACACCTTTCTTATATCCCCCACCTAGTTTCATCTCGCACCAAGTCATGGAAATATTCACATTGTCAAATATAGCTTTTGCGATACCTATCTGGTATTTGGCCCCACAAGCCATGTCAACAAATTTAGGTATTACCTCGATAGGCATCATTCCTGTAGCCACTCCTCACGAAGCCACCCAAAAACGAGCTACACTTGCATCGACACCAGTAGGAGCCAACAAAAGGGACAAGCAGAAAGAAAAGAAGGTGGAAGCCTCAATCACTTCCTCATCCAGGGCACCACCACCTTATGCATTATATGAGGTATCAAGGCACCCTACTAACTTGTGCTTGAAATTAGAGGAGTTAAAATCTCTTCTTCACACCCCAAAAATGATAGTATCCCCACCTTCGACTTCAAGAGAATGGACCAAATGTAACAAGGAATTACACACCAACCATGCATGTGCTATATGCATAAAGTACATACATTACACACATCACTATCCTAAAATTACTCATTATCAAGATTCATTAGGAGCCTTTGCTCAAGGCAATAATGTGACACCATCATCTCTCACCGCACCAGTGGCGAATGATGGGTCCAAAACCATTTATTGTGTCTTTGAGGAAGAAGTTTTGCGCCAATTTTATCCTTGCACCCATTGTCATTTTACCTCTTGTCTGCTGTCAATATCTAGTAGGATGACAAATTTTTTCATAAAATTGTTTCCAAAGCCTTCCCTCTCTTGCACCCTATGCGACAGACTAGGCCATTTGATCAATCAATGCTAAGAATTGAGAAAAATAAGAGATGTTTTTTCTTGTTGGTCCACATTCCTTGACCTACCTACTCAAACCAGTTTAGACATTTGAAATCATTGTCACATTTATTCCCAAGTTCATCATATGCAGAACTATCAATACCTCCCTTGATTTCAAGAAGCAAGAGAAGCCTTGTGTCAAACTAATATCAGGATCACAAATCCTCCTTCCATTGATGATGCTAAAATCGGGAGGTGGCCTGCACCCTTAAATTCCCCACCTCATGACATCAATCATGTGTCATCATCATGAACCATGAGAAATCATGATACACACACCATTTATTACATTGGCAAAAAACCTACATTACATGAAGTAAACACGTGCAACATTTGTACAAACAACTTTCATGGTTTGGAGGCATGTCATATGTTATGAACATTTGGAGAACTTAGCATAAGACACCACACAGTTCAGGTAATCCATGAACACCCTCTACCCATAGAGGAAGATGCCTTGGCTCCTAGTATGCAAAAATTATCGCGGGAACCTTCTCCCACTCATCATAGCACCACCATGTTGTAGCGGCTACAACCACCCTCCAAAATTTTTCCTTAGCCTCGTTTTGGAGCCTCCCTTCCAACCTTCACAGCAGCTTGCCTTGATTCATCAAGTTCACAAGCTTCAGTGTCTTTCTTGCACAAAGGCAGCTTGTCGGTCACAACTTGATCCATTCCCCTCACAAGCTATTCACCCAGACTTGGTCTAGCTGCAGGTTGAGATGCTTCCCCTTGAAAATTGCGCATTTCTGGAGGGCAACTAGCCTTCCCTCCAAAAATTGTGCAATCCTCTCTGGTATCCTACCGGGCTCCAGGATTGCACAATCCTACCTGTGAACACTCCCAATAGGATTTGTGCAAATTTACCTAGCAAGGTTGCTCAGCCCAGAATTTACGCAAATCTGGGTAGCAGTCAACTGCTTTGCCCATAAATTACGCAAATGTCTTGGGTAGCCAACCCAGCTCCCGATGAGAAATGCACATTCTTCTCTAGCAGTCGAGCAGTCTCTTGCATGTGCAGGTGAGTTGACCGGTTCCCTTCGCGACTGAGAAAAATAGACTTGCATGCATTGGCTGCTTCTCCCAAGGCAACATGCAAAGGCATCCCTTGTTTTAGGGTTCTATGTTTAGCAGTTGGAGTTTGAATGCAAGGAGAAATTTTAAAAACTCCCACCAAGTGTCGCTTCCCCTAGATTCATGGCATGCATGTCACAACCTCGATGTTATCAAAACTCATCAACCAGATGCTGCAGAGCTCATTCATCACATCAACCTTGTAGCTTTGACATCCCA
This sequence comes from Pinus taeda, assembly GCA_000404065.3. NCBI lineage: Eukaryota > Viridiplantae > Streptophyta > Pinopsida > Pinales > Pinaceae > Pinus > Pinus taeda. The sequence continues at coordinate 24,026 of APFE030177881.1, forward strand.
CATCGCATCTAGGAGTAGTCGGCACATTCAACTCAGCTTTTTTTGGGTGAGCCCGCTTCCCATGCCTTGTGCTGCATTTCTGTCACTTTTTGTGTTTTCTCTTGTGGGAGTACTATTTGCTTGATTTCTTTGAATGCTTGTTGTCATTTACATATATACTAGCTTGTCTTAGCTCTATTTTAGTTTTCATTTCTATCTCAATGTTTTCACATGCATGACCCCGTTTTGCACAAACATTCGCCGAATTGGCAAATTGCCTCACCCACATGCATGTCGATCTATTTGCTAACTATTTCATTCATGTTTTGCATGCACTATCAATCACTTCTTCTATCACTGGTCGCCATGCATTTACTATCTTAGTTGCTTTTAGTTTCCTGTTGGTGAGTCGGGCCAACCTTGGCCCAGAATCTACCTTCACCAAGGCTTCATTGTGCAATATGAGGAAGGAAGGATAACCTTCCTCTCCAGATTTTTTCATTCTTTCCTAGCACTAGCCTCAAAGACTATTTTGCACATTCTGGAGGACAGTGGCTTCTTGGCCCAAGAAATTGCACAAATTTGTCCCTGGGCTAGCAATGCTTCCTAGCTGGAATTGCGCATTACGCAATCCCAGCAGTCTGTAGCCAGAATGGACTATGTATTGCATAGTTCCAATAGTAATTTAGTCTCCCAGTAGCCCAGATTGTGCCTTGTGTAGTCTTTGTGGTCGATTTCCCAACCTCCCGGCTGAAATTGCAACCTTCATGATCATTCACCCAGGTATGTTGCAAGTTAGTTCTCATGTTAACTTTGGTTTTCTACTGACATATTTCTTGCCTCCAGGTATCACAGGTGTTCATCTACCTCTTAGAAGTATAGGTATAATGGTTTCCAGGAGAGCAGAAATGAAGACACTGTTCAGAGCACACTTGGGGATGCAGTCGATCAAGTGTCTATGGACTTGCCTACCCACGAAGACATCAAGTTGTTCATAGACAAGGACATCAATATATGACAGCAGCAACATCACAGCGAGCAACATCATGAACAATAGCTGAAGACAACATACCAAATGCAACGAATGCAAGAGGAGGGTTGTTGAAAACACAGAGGTGAAACAAGGTTGCAAGCTCAAGCAGGTCCATTGATGATGAAAGAAACTTTGGAGACTTCGGCTATGAATTGACATCCCAACATGAAGATCGTGTGAAGGCAAAAGATGGAACCAAGAAGGAGTTTCATGTGCTAAAGTAGCAAATTTGGAAGAACATGAAGCTGCATAGATAGACGAATGAGTTACAACAGGAAGATGAATAGTAGTGGGTGCAATATTCACTCACGGATGAAACTGCGCCCGTACAAGTTAAGGATCCATCCCAATAGCTTACATAGAGTAGACATGGTGAGCAATGTTGTTGATCGCATGTAAGAGATTCAGCAACATGCATGTCTTTGAGTGCACGCATGCAATCCAACCCATTCAACACACTCACCAAGGTGAAGATAAGAAGCAGGTCCAACTGGGGCTAAACATGTACTTACAAGTTGATGTGCATGACTGTCGAAAATAGCAACAAGAAATGATAAATATAGAAGTGCTAAAAATAATATTGCTATAAATAGAATTTCAGGATACACTCCAATTACGACTTCGATCTTTTTCAATAAAATCATCACGCAGTAGATAAACAAACCCTAAAGTTACATCTCGTTCCCCTTCAAGTTTACGTACTACAGTACGAGCGTGAATATGATCTCCACCAGACATACGCAATGATTTAGCCAGTACCCGGAAATGCAGACCATGATTTCTTTGTCTGTCAATAACTGCATGCATCGCGCGGTGAATGTGAAGAAGTAGGCCGTGGTTGGTCTATGTTTTTCTCCCTTTCTGAAAGTACTGTAAAGCTCTTAAACTCGAAGTTCGATATTTTTTTTTTTTTTTTTTGATTTTGCATTTCATGGGCTCCAAAATAATAATTATAGACTTTAAATCAGTTGTTAGATCCAACTGGTACTCTAATCGTTCGTTTAAAAAAAAAATTAGTTAGTCCCTGAACTAAAATTGAGAATTAAAATTTGAATTTGATCTTAGCAGATATTTGAAAAATAATTAATTAATTCATCTTGAGTTAATAAGTTGGATAAATCAAACATGAAGTCTATGTAAAGACATGCAACAGTTTCCCCTTTGATTGAGGAAGTTATCCCTTGATTAAGGAGATCATGATGAGTTGTAATTACTTAGCTTAGTTAACTGAGTTAAGTTCAGTTAGATTAGTTCCAACAATTTGTGGAACTGATTGTGAGTTCATTTAGTTAATGCATGCATGCATGTAGCTACTACACTTCAGATAACTGAATATTCTCTCATAAATAACTCATGCATGTCAGTTTAGTCAGAGACCCAATTGAGATCATATGATGGGATAGTGTACTATTAGTTGCAGGAATATTCCATTGATGATATCTCTTGCATGCAGAAGGAATTCTTTCCTTGGAGATTATGCAGTTACTTATAAGTTTGGTGAGTTGTGTGAGAGGTGAATTCACATAGGTGGCAGCTAGAGGACCTAGAGAAACTGCGCAAGGAAATAGGAGGCTTGGAGGATTGGAGGAAGGCATATGTTGTTTCTATTTAGTCTATGAGCAACATTGAGGGATTGCACTGAGAGCTGGATAGCTTTTTGAGCTAAAGCTTTGTGTAATCCATACGTATTTCCACTTGTATGATAATACAGAGATCAGGGTTTTTAGCTGGGGCTTTCCCCAAAGTATTCTTCTATGTTCATGTGTGATTGATTTCTCATTATTTGTTATATGTGTTCTATTTGATCTTGTTCAAAATCGATTAAGCTTCTGCAAGTTTGTTTATAGAAGTAGATAAAGTATTTTGCTTTAGTATATTGCATTATTAGGTGATCTACAGTGGGAAATTCTACAACGACTACCTCCATGCACTTGAAGATCAGCATGGACACTATACATCAATGTGTTGCCAGTTCAGCCATACCCAAGAAGACCATGCGCATGTTAGTAGATGAGTTAGATGAAGGGGGCGAACCAATGCATCGGTTGCAACAGAGGAAAGATTTTGTTTTAGCAAGATGTCACCATGAGGTGCATGCACACCATCACAGACGACCAAGCTTGGCATCAACTCACCACCTTCACCATCACAAGCATGTCAAAGAGTTGGTCTCACCATAGTGGACTGAGTTGTGATGCCTTGCTTGGATTTCTTAAGCTATGTTATCTCACATGAGCACATGTGCATTGTAACGTTGAGTCATGTCAAGTGTAAGTAAAGTTTCAAGAGTTGGACGTAATAGTTATAGAGTAGGTGAAGAGTCATGAAGGTAGTTGAACTATCACAAAGGGGAATGCCAAGGGTCACCCCACCCTTTGCTATAAATAGTCCCTCAAAACTGATTGTATAGGCTTTTGGTGAGCCAGGCTTCTACTAAGACTATTTTGAAGAAGGCTTGGACAATATTGTAACACGCCTTGGCCTCTCCACTACAGGGAGCTAGTACATCTCTTTGGAGGAGTAGGAAGATGTGGATGTAACATTCCACTATTGTGGCTAGCAGGTTTACATGGATGTATTATGTGATCGTGATTTACACTTCTTTATATAATAAGAGCCAACACATAATCATGCATATGTTGTTATTGTAGTTGGATTGGTCCAGTCACTTTAATGATATGTGTTGTTTAACTTACATACTTGTGTATGAACTGATTCACATGCAATTATATGAATCTTGTTGTTAATGTGTTGCATATGTGGTTAATGTTGTCACCGTCCGTGTCGACTGCTCTATCAGAGATCAGACAAACCTTTCACTTGAACCTTGCTATAACAACCGTCACACTCGTCTCGGACTGATTTGTGAGTGTTGTATGTGTTATCTTACCTTGTATGATGATACTACCACATTTGAGTGGATTGCTCTATCGGAAGTTGTGCATGTCCTTTATGTTGTGTGTTCCTAGCCGAGCTGGGACTGATCCCTTTCAACCTGAAGATCGCCTTCACCTCCTTCCCCCTTCGAAGTGTTGGAACCTCTCATACACCTTCCTTGACTCACTACATTAGTCACACCCTTGTTACTGACAGATTTATCTTACTTGCCTCTGTGCGACATCGCGACCAAGGCATTACCTTACGACCCACTACTAGGACTCCTACACCAAAAAGTTTGAGGTCTAATTGGGACTTCTTATCGGGGAGATCCCCTTGACATGTTGGTGGGTCTAGCAATGTCAACATTTATGGTGCTAAAAGGAGGGCTTGATGAAAAGTTGTGTCCTCTCATGCAATTTTGAAACTTTACATATATTTCATGGAGTCTTGCACTCTTCTTCCCCTAAGGTGTTTTTCAAATCATGAAGATGTCTCCATCTCGGGGAAGCTTTTTGATCTCTTATCCACTCACACGTATGATGGTGAATGTGAAGTGGCCTAGACTGAGCACTTACATAAATTGATTTCCATGATTCATGAGGAAGATGTGTTTTCTAATGAACCAACGAGTTTGCTTCTTGCATACACACTTCACAAAATCTCCATTTTGTTGGGTTCTCAGCCTACTAGCTGACACCGTGTAGTCATTTGAGCACTTCTGTGATATTATTGAAGACACATTCTATCATTTTGATCCAAACCATCTTGACCGGAAACTATTACAGCAACGGAGATCTCCACATGAATCCATTATTGATTTTTGGAAGCACTTCCATGAATTGCAGTTTCAAGCTCCAAGGAGCCAAATGAAATTTGTGTATCTTTGGGACTAGTTCGAGTACTGCCTTAAGAAATCATCCCATCCCAAGAGAAAGTTTGAGATCAAGCCTCACTCAACATTATTCATTGATGGAGCTATGAAATCTCATATGGAAGCGGACACTGTCTCAACTGACTGTCTGCCTTCCTCTTATTCAACAGATCCACCATTGCTCAATGATGTTGAGGATCACGCTCACACACCCGTTCATCCTTCACACCCTCCCAACATCACTTCACTCAATTTTCATGCAGATTTGGTTGTGAGTCCTTTGAGTCCCCATATGCATTCGTTTCTATGACCTCCGTCTTCGCACTTGGGTGTTCCTCTGGATGATGTTGTCTTGTGTTCGTCCAATTCCGGACTCTTCACTTGTTGCGAATGAGGAACAACCCACTGACGGAGTTAGTGTTGCACAACCAACATACGTTTTCATTCATGAAGAGTATGATTGGGAGCTTGGGCATCAACATTCAGTGAAGGATGACTCCCTTCCATCCAAGCCCCCTCCTTTCTTTCCTAACATCATTAATAAACCTGCCATCCATGATTTCACATGTGTGTCTTCATCCACGGATGCACCGATTGTTTATCTTTCCTAGGAAACACCATATGTTAGCCCATCATCCAATAACAGAGAGGACCAATCATTCATTGGAAATCCACTTGTTCTTTCATCTGCTTTTTTCGGAAACACAGACTCAGGTGAAAATCCTTCCTCCTTATCTACCCCTGTGTGATTCATCAAACCATGAGGATGCCGACCAACACCCTGAATTTTCTGATCTTGGTTGTCGTGATTTTTTCACCTCATCATCTGATCACGATGTTGATTCACTTGTTGTTAATGCGTCTAATCCACTGGTCTATGAAGATCCATCTATCAAAGAAGTTGAAACCCCACAGACCGTCAAGGCACTTTAGCCTGAGCTGATGGTTATGTCAGGCCCTCGTTGTCCTGAGGTTGGTTTCGCTTTCGATTTGGAAATTGTTCAAACACTCAAGGATCCTCATCACTCATTTGTATGCACTTAAGATCAATCTAACACTCAGATTTTACTTCCTCCACTCGAACTACATGATCCCAATGCTCATGCATTGGAGGAGTCTTACATTGTAAGCACTCATGCACGATGCAAGTTATCTTTGTTTCTTTCATTTGCCAGCATGTCACAATCAAGAGTGTGCTTATGCTCCAAAGTTGCATGTATTGTCACACAACACCATGATAAGTCCGCAGACTGCCCGTCATGCACATGCACTCACTTATGTCTCATGGGCACTTCAAATCACGAAGCGTGGTTGTCTTCATTATTATACCTTTTTTCTTGGTGGTTCACATAACTGGGTTACTCATGGACCAATCCTTCACCAACATGGGTCTACCAATGGACTGGTGGCTGCATTAGAAGTATCAATTCACGTGATTAGGTCCATGTACCATTAGTTTAGGAGTAGGAGTAGTGTTTTCTTTCAGTTAGATGCTTACGTTCTTTTTTTTCTTGTTTGTTTACTTGCTTTGCTTTCATTTTTGCTTCTGCTCTTGCTTTGCTTTGTTGATTTTTAGTTCATTCACTTGTTTCGTTCATAGGTTAGTTTTTGCATGAAACCATGTATGACTCTTGAAGCGAGCTAGGTAAAGTACAAGAGGGCTTGTACAAATATCACTACTAGGTTATCTATCATGTTGCCTCTATATGATGAACTTGTTACTTTTAGTCCATGATACGTTGAAGGAAAATACGTATTGTTCAAACTGAACCTTGGTGTAAACACAATGCTTGCATGCTAAGTAGTGTCACCTTCTCTAGTCGATTATTTTTGGGTTAACCCTTGTCCACTTAGTCAAGTAGAGTAAGGTAAGGGGGAAAACCTTAACAAGCATGTCAGAGATACAATAAACTACTTCTTTGCTAGAACAACCTCTTCTTATCTCAATAAGTCAGGATCCCTCTTCTGCCTCTGAAATGAATAAGTGTTATGCACATTGAAAAAATGAAAAAATGAAAAGTAAAAAATTCAAAATGAAAAATGAATAAGGTGAAAGAAGAGAAAAGCTTCCTGCACAAGAAGGTTATACAAGTAACTCCACTAGGGTACTGACTAGTCTCGCTGGCAGCAGAGCCATGCTTGTGTGCCTATGTGTCTCCATTGGGGTACTGTCGAGGCCTGCTGGCAGTGGAGCAACACCAGAGATGAAACTAAGATTTTGATGACTATACTGCTTGTGCACTTATATACCCCTCAACCCCAATCGAAACAACTATTTTGCCTTGTCTTGAAATGTGTGTCAATTGACCAAGGGTTTGGAAAATGCTACATCTTACAATAAAGTTAGTGTGAAACCAAGATGAGTTGAAAACTGAACAATAATTCTGGAGGTGTTAGGCTTGATTTTCACAAACAAGGTCCATTCAAAGAGATGGAGTTCTATTAATGTGTTGCCAAGTGTTGTAGAAGCTACGACCACCCTCCAAAATTTTGCCTTAGCCTCATTTTGGAGCCTCCCTTCCATCCTTCATAGCAGCTTACCTTGCTTTGTCAAGTTCATAAGCTTAAGTGTCTTTCTTGCACAAAGGCATCCTGTTGGTCATAGCTTGATCCATTCCCCTCACAATCTGTTCACCCAAACTTGATCTAGTTGTAGGCTAAGCAACTTCACCTTGAAATTTGCACATTTCTGGAGGGAAACCAACCTTCCCTCTAGAAATTGCACAATCCTCTCTGGCAGCTTGCTGGGGTCCAGGATTGCACAATCCTGCCTACCAACACTCCTAGCAAGATTCGTGCAAATTTCCTCAGCAAGGTTCTTAAGCCCAAAATTTGTGCAAATCTAGGCAGTAGTTAGCTACTTTTCCTAGAAATTGCGCAAATCTCCTGGGAAGCTGGCCCAGATCCTAACCAGAAATATGCATTTTGCTCCAGAAATCGAGCAGTCTCTTGCATGTGCAGCTGAGTTGACTGGTTCCCTTTGAGAATGAGAAAAAGAAACTTGCATGCATGGGCTTCTTCTCCCAAGGCAACATGGAAAGGCATCCCTTGTTTCAGGGATCTATGTTTAAGGAATTGGAGGTTACATGCAAGGAGAAATTCTGAAACCTCCCACCAAGTGTCGCTTCCCCTATATTCGTGGAATGTAAATTATATAATAACTCATCAACCTAATGCTACATAGCTCATTCCTCACATCAACCTTGTAGCTTTAACATCCCACATCACATCTAGGAGCAGTTAGGACATTCAACTCAGTTGTTTTGGGGTAAGCCCACTTCCCATGCCTTGTGCTGCATTTCTGTCGCTTTTTGTGTTTTCGATTGTGGGAGTATTGTTTTCTTGATTTCTTTGAACACTTGTTGTTGTTTACATATATACTAGCTTGTCCTAGCTCTGTTTCTATTTTCTTTGCTATCTCACTGATGTCGCATGCATGAAAATGTTTTGCACAGACATTCGCCCAACCTGCAAACTACCTCACTCACATGCATGTTGATCTATTTGCTGAATCTTTTATTCATTTTTTTCATGGACTGTTAATCACTTATGCTGTCACTTAGTGTCGCCATGCATTTAATTTCTTAGTTGCTTTCAGTTTCCCGTTGGCGAGTCGGGCCACCCTTGACCTGGACTCTACCTTCACCAAGGATGCATTGCATAATCTGGGGAAGGAAGGCTCACCTTCCTCTCCAGATTTGTGCATTCCTACCGAGCACTAGCTTCCAGGACTGTTATGCGCATTTTGGAGGACTGTGGATGCTTAACCTAAGAAATTGTGAAATCTGTCCCTAGGCTAGTAGTCCTTCCCAGTTGGAATTGCACATTGCGCAATCCCAGTAGTTAACAACTAGACTGGACTATGCATTACGTAGTTCCAATAGTAATTTAGTCTCCCAGCAGCCAAGAATGTGCCTTGTGCATTCTTGGTAGTCGGTCTCCCAAACTCCTGGCTGAAATTGTGCAACCTTCATGATCTTCACCTAGGTATGTTGCAAGTAAGTTCTCATGTTCATTTTGGTTTTCTACTGACAAATTGCTTGCCATGATTGTTTCCATGTCTCTAGGTATCACAGGTGTTCATCTACCTCTCAGCAGTACACATACAATGGTTTCCAGGAGAGCAAAAACGAAGACACCGTTCAGAGCACACTTGGGGATGCAGTCAATCAAGTGTCTAGTGCCTACCCATGAAGACATCAAGTTGTTCATAGACAAGGACATAAAGATATGACAGAAACAACATCCCAATGAGTAGTATCATGAACAGTAGCTCAAGACAACATACCAAATGCATCGAATGCAAGAGGAGGGTTGTTGACAACACGGAGGTAGAACAAGGTTGCAAGCTTAAGCAGGTCCATTGATGATGAAAGAAACTTTGGAGACCCCAGTTATGAAGTAACAACGTGACATGAAGATCATGCAAAGGTAGAATATGGAACAAAGAAAGAGTTACATGTGTTGAAGTAGCAACTCAGGAAGAACATGAAGCTGCACATACAAATGAATGAGTTGCAACTGGAACAGGAACAACATTGGGCACAACATGCACTCATGAATGGAATTTCACCCATGTAAGTTAAGGATCCATCCTAGCAGCTGACATAGAGAAGACATAATGAGCGGTGTTGTTGATCGCATGCAAGGGATTCAACAACATGCATGTCGTTGAGTGCACACATTCAATCGAACCCATTCAACACACTCACCAAGGTGAAGACAAGAAGCAAGTCCAACTGGGGCTGAACATGTACTTCGGCAAGTTGATGAACATGACCACCAACACAGACTTGAAGATCAACACAGACACTATAAATCAGTGTGTTGCCAGTTCAACTGTACCTAAGAAGACCATGCACATGTTAGCAAACGAGTTGGATGAAGGAGGCTAACCAATGTAACGGTTGCAATGGAGGTAAGAGTTTGTTTCAACAATATGTCACCATGAGGTGCATGCACACCATCACAGACGACCAAGCTTGGTATCAGCTCACCACCTTCACAATCACAAGCATGTCGAAGAGTTGGTCTCACCACAATAGACTAAGTGTCAGTGATGTCTTGCTTGGCTTGCTCAAGCCATGTTGTCTCACATGAGTACATGTGCATTGTAACGTTGAGTCATGTCAAGTGTAAGTCAAGTGGATATAGTTGGACGTAACAGTCATAGAGTAGGTGAAGAGGCATGAGGGTAGTTGAATTGTCACAGAGGGGAAGGTCAAGGGTCACCCCAACCTTTGCTATAAGTAGTCCCTCATAACTCATTGTATAGGCTTTTGGTCAACCAAGCTTCTACTAAGACTATTTTGAAGAAGGCCTGGATAGTATTGTAACACGCCTTAGATTCTCCACTGCACGAAGCTAGTACATCTCTTTGGAGGAGTAGGCAGATGTGGCTGTAACGTTCAACTGTTGGGGCTAGTAGGTTTACACGGATGTATTGTATTATCATGACTTACACTTCTTTATATAATAAGAGCTATTGGGCACGGGATCCCCCAAGGGAAGTTTTGGGGCTTAGAACCCAAATTTTGGTAAAAAATGATAACTCTGATGAAAATATTCCACATTTTGTGGGTGCAGAGTGCGTAGCTTGTAAATGAGTCATAGGGTTGTTCGCCCTTAATTTTTTAATGTAATGTCAGCTGTAGATATCTACCCATGGTCTGCGGACCATGGGATTATATAAATAGAGCGAGGCTTTAAGTAGCTAAGACATCACGATAAGGATGAAGATTTGAGTCATAACTAAAGTGTAAAGTCTAGTTTTGGGTCGTAGAGTAGGAGAAGCTTTGCAATTGAGTGCGCAGAGGCTTAGTAATTAGCAGCTGAGTGTGCGAACCCCTGCAGATGAGTGTGCAGGGTGAGTCGAGTCTGTAACAATTGGAAGCATTAAGAAAGAGAAGTTTATATCATTTATGTGTATCTTTTTCCTGTTTTATGCATTTGATACATTGGGTATAAATTGCACTTCTACTTTTTATATGATGCACGAATATATATGACTGTGTTGATGAAGTGAATACAAGATAGAATATCTGCTTACGCGAAGTTAACTAACATTTGTAAGAAGATAAGTAAGACTCGAGGTGTAATTTGGGGAAATAGCACAGGTCGCTGCCACAACAACACGAAAGCATCTCAGCCCTTGGTTAGGGTTGCGCAAAGGCGATTATAACAGATCACGAAGGTATTAGAGGTTAGGATAGTGCGTGAAGTGACCTGCACGGAGGTAGGCATAGTTGGACTAAATTGACACCTCATAAATCTCAAGGGTGTGGAAACCTAGTTCCAGCATCCCCCCATACTGCTTTGGGTGAGACTTCAGTCCGCGCTTCGCGAGCTGATGTCGAAAGGGTCAGTAGTGCAGGGATTTATTTGGATAAATAACTCCGAACTTGGGTCAGGTCCTCTCAAGCCAACAAATGGTTCCATTGCTAGGACTAGAATTGCATAGAGATGTCTGATGTTTGATCATTGGAATCCAACTAAGAAGGAAATTGAAGGCTGGTTGGACAGAAGAATTTATGAGTTCACAACACAGGAGAAAAGGAACTGGCAACTATCAAAAGAAGATTGGTTGGACTGCTATCTGTACATTGAGATCTACGAAATCTTCTTCACATCCTTCCCTACTGAGCTAAACGAGTGGATTGCGAAGCTAGTGGATAGTCAAGGAAGGTGGAAACTTTACTGTCTTATTGCATGGACCCCAGAGTTAGTGCGAAGGTTGGAAGGATCAGAGAATAAGATAATGCACATTGTTAATCATTGGCTCAATCATATTATAGGAGGATTCATTACTGAGTTCGTGGTTGACACCTTAGTTAGCTACAATGAGGCAGAGTGACACTTTCTCAAAGGATCGCGAGGTAAGTACGTAAAGTCTTTGAATACTTGGATTAAAATGCTATTGTATGAAAATAGGGTTATGTAGTTACCTTGATGTGTAGGGCTACGCGAAGTGGAAAAGCTCACAGGAATGAAGGAAATAAGGGACCAGAAACTAGCCCCTTGATTTCTTCTCCGCGAGGGGACGAGGAAGAGCTTGCGAAGGTCTTGCCATGAAGTGCGATCCATCTGATCAAACAAAGAATTCTGCGAATACCACTTCCACCCACACTGCCACCAGCTTCACCACCATCACCTCCATCTTCATCCGTACCACCTCCACCACCACGACGATTCAATATGGAAATCACAATGAAGTTTCCTATGTTCAAGGGTTTAGGAAATGAGGATCCGAACCAATTATGGTTCGTGGTAAGGGATGTATGGGAACTGCAAGGAGTTACAGATGACAATATAAAGAAAGCGACATTGATTAGTGCCCTGCAGGATCGTGTGCTAACCTAGTATATTAAGCACTCCAATGATAATCCAAATGCGGGAATTGCGGATATCCAAGCAGCACTAAATAGAGAATTTAGCATGCTAAATTCTGAAGCACAATCGATCATTGGATTCAAAGAGATCATGATACTACTAGGTGAGACTCCTTGGGAGTTGGATCAAAGGTTGAAATATACGATTCGCGAAGCTAATATGAATGTGACAGATGGACAACATCGTTGGTGGTTTGTAGCTTCGCTGACACCAAATTTAAGGAGTGCACTATCACAGCAGAAGCTAACAATTCAGGTAGAGACCTTAGAGATCATGATGAAGTTGCATGAGATTCTGATGCAGGGTCCTCACTTGGGAGTTCAGTAGATCCACGCATAGCTAAAGAATTTATGCCTTGAGATGCAGAGTCTGAATAGGACAGGACGGCTTGACCAGAAGTGCGTGAAGAGGTGTGGTGTGTAAAATGCAAAGGTCAAGGTCATGAAAAGGACCATTTCCCAGTTTTCACAAATTACCTTGCAGGAAGAGGACCGATGCCTTTAAGGCTGGAAGCACAAGTAGGACCTAGTGCGGCGCCTACTTTGTGGTGCACGATTTGTCAAATAGCTTGAAAACATGCCACAGACAACTTCCACCTGTTACAAAATTATACACAAAATTTGCAACAGTTGTTTTGTAACTTTTGTAGGTCAGTGGGACACGATGAGCACACTTGTAGAAGATATGAGTTGATGATGGATAGAAATCCCACCTACAGAGTTCAAGCAAAAATGCAGCCCTTAGACCAGAATGCAGGAAAGGCACGAACACAATTTCAAGGGCGCAGATGAGGCAGAGACAGAGGAGGACCTGGAAGAGGTCGCAGACAATTGATATGTTACAATTGTGGAGGGCCAGGGTATTATGCCTACGATTGTACAAACCTAACAAATCTGTCGTCTTTGTATTGTACCTTGTTTGGTCATGAGACAGAATATTGTCCTACACTAATAACTAGGATATGCGACAAAGGAATGCTACCGCCTCCCCTGACTTAGAACCTGCTCATGATGAGGTCTGAGCCGCGCGAGGAAGATCTGAATGTGAACATTGTGCTTCGATGTGGAATCGCGATGGGAGATGACAAAGGAAAACAACTCGAAGATAGTACTTGGGTTTGCAAAGCTCTGGCGAAGGAAGCAAAGTTTGATTTGGATCCCACTCGGGAAACCTTCATGGAAGCTAAGAAGAGCTTTGTTGATGCCTCCACTTCCAGAAGCAAAGATATACCGGAGCTAGAGATGGACCCATATATGCTCACAACATTCCTGAAAACATGTATGAAATTACTGCATGACATTAAGGCTGTAAAAGGATTATAGGAACTCATTAACAAATGCGTTGGGACCACGCCAAGAGAATCGCGCGTAGTCCAGAAGATTGGAAATCATAAGACGAGGACGGGAAGAGAAATGAGGTTAACCACGTAGATTGGAGAATATGAAATGGACCAAGTAATTCTAGATTTAGGATCGAATGCAAATGTTCTGCCAAAGTAGACATGGGAACGAATGGGGTGACCTACACTACAATGGTCTCCAATTCAGTTGCGAATGGCAAACTAGTAGAAAATAATACCCATGAGGTGATTGCATGGAATAAATTTGGATATTGAGGGAGTGAACGTGCTGGCAGAGTTTGAAGTGATAGAGATTTTCGATGATAGCAATCCCTACCCCACGCTCTTAAGAATTTATTGGGCCACTAACATGAATGGGGTGATTAATCTAAAAAAGTAGAAAATGATTTTTGAAAAGAATTCACTACAAGTAATTATACCCCTAGAGCCTGTTGAAGGATTGCACTATACGGAGCTGGTGCACGACTATGAATGTGAAGATGATTTGAAATGCATCTATAAGATAATAGCATGAAACCAGGACTGGGTGAATCCCACCGGGGATGGGCGGATTGCATGGGAGCACGAAAGCTCTTGTACTTTAGACTCAGACGAGGAGATGGAGTGATGGCAGAATCAGTTACATGAGGTAACTACACTGAATTTTTATATGATGACAAGGTCGCTACGCTACGTATCAATAGAAGTAAGAGACCTACCTACTTATGATGTTCTAAGTGAGGTAGATATCTTCTTGAATAAATTTGAAAGGGAGGTGCTGGAAAAGCAACACTTCCAGGCCTTGGATTGGGTACTGCTCGCTACGCCCGCAAGGTGGTGGGGTATGCACAAAGGGAGCTTTAACGACTGGTGCGAGTGTAGGGGAATGATGCACACATGATTTGGGAGGCCTAGGGTGTGACTAATAGATAAGTACAATGGGCAGGATGATCCATGCATGCATCTGGCCAAGTGGACGTAGGCCTATGGAGAAAAGCCACAACCTGAGTGGGTGCACCTGTTCTATCATACCTTGGATGTTAAACCAATGAATTGGTATATAGAAATAGAGCTTCGCCACAGGACAGGTGAATGGGATGTTCTACGCGAAGGGTTCATGATGACCTTCAGTTTTGAGGATGGGTGGGATAGTATAGATGAAGCGCTACAAGAGGTAAAGGCAGCCATCTTTAGGATACCATAAGAGGTGGTAGAATTGACTCAGTCTGAATGGGCCACTCAACTGAGTTGCGTGCTGGACTATTATAATGTATCTGCTGAAGAAGAAGATGAAGATCCATAGAAAATTAACATTCTAGAGATGAAAGGCCACCGTGAGGTTTAGGGATGACAAATTGAGAGCCCTGAATAATCGCGCTGGTGAAGACTAAGCAGGTAAACATTGGTATGGAGGTGGAACCTAAACTCATGAAGATTGGAGACTATTGGGACAACACGACAATGGATAAGGTTGCTAAATTACTGCGTGAATATCAAGACTTATTCCCAACCAAGTTTACGAATTTAAAGGGAATACTCAGAGATTTAGGGGTAATGAAGATCACGTTAAAACCAGACGTGAAGCTAGTTAAGCAGATGTTGTATCGCTTAAATCTGAAATACAAGGAAAAGGTCCACGTAGAACTAGAAAAGATGCTCGCGGTAGGCATCATTGAGCCTGTGGAGGAATCTAATTGGGTAAGCCCGATGGTGGTACAAGAGAAGAAGCAAAAGGACGAAATAAGAATATGCGTGGATCTCAAAAAATTGAATGATGTGTGGTTACATGATCCCTTCCTAACTTCGTTCACGGATGAGGTGCTGGAAAATGTAGGCAAACAGGAAGCATATTCTTTCACTGATGGGTTCTCAGGGTAACACCAGATCAAAATCGCACCAGAGGATAAGAGCAAGACAACCTTCGCCACTAAGTGGGGTTTCTTTCAATATACTGTCATGCCATTTGGATTGAAGAATCCCCCTGCTATGTTTTTGTGCATGATTGTTGTGGCATTCAGGGAATATATTCATAAGATCTTGGACATCTATTTCGATGACTGGGATATATTTGGGTTGGTTAGGTGCCATGTAATGAACTTGCACTTACTACTGGATACATGCCGAAGATACCAAATCGTGCTCAACCTCAAGAAGTGTACATTCCTCATTCCTTTTGGGAACCTATTGGGGCATGTGGTTTGTAAACAAGCACTGATGGTGGACCCCACAAAAATCGCGGTGATTCTAAATTTGGAAGCACCGCGGAGTGCAAAACGGCTACACACTACTCTGCAACATATAGGGTACTACAGGAAGTTCATCAAAGGCTATGCCCAGATCACCGCACCGATGGAAAAGTTGTTCAAAATGGATGTCATGTTCTACTGGAATGATGACTGTAAGAAAAGCCTGGATGTATTGAAAGAAAAGATGGTTACTGTGTCGATTCTGGTCTTCCCAAACTGGAAGAAAGAGTTTCATGTCCATGTTGACGTGTTGAATATAGCATTGGGGGCAGTACTAACACAGGATGGTGGAGAAGGCTTGGATCACCAGATCATGTTTGTGAGTCGCAAGTTATCTAAAGCAGAAAAGAACTATTCCACCACTGAACGTGAGGGACTGGCTATGGTATATGCATTCCAGAGGTATCGACACTACTTGCTAGGAGGTCATTTTAAGATGTATATAGATCATTCCGCATTGAAGTACTTGGTCAATAAGCTTGTGTTTGGGGGCCGTATATGCAGGTGGCTTTTACTATTCCAAAAATATGATTTTGAAGTTGCTGTGAAGCCTGGATGATTGAACGCGGGACCAAATCACTTGTCACACATTGAGACAGGGGAGGAACCTACTAGTTTGGAGGAAGGAATACCTGACACATAGCTTTTTGTTCTGCGTGTAGTAGATGGACATTTTGAAGATATAATTCACTTTTTAACAAATGGAACTGCAATGGTAGGGTACTCTATCTAGCAGAAGAAGGAACTAGTGGTGCGCAAGGAAGATTTCTCTGTCATTGCGGGGCATCTATATAAGATGGGGAATGATGAGATACTGCGAAGGTATGTACTTGAGTTTGAATGAAGCAATATCCTTGTGGAAGCTCATGGGGGCATTGCAGGAGGAGATTATGCAGGGAGAGCGACTGCGCAGAAGATTCTCCGTTCAGGGTTGTGGTGGCCGACCCTTCATCAGGTTTCAAAATCACATTGCAAGGCCTGTGATGTACGTCAAAGAATAGGTAAACCATCGTGGAGGGATGGGATTCCTTTGAATTTGCAAATGATGTTGCTACCCTTTGAGAAGTGGGCAGTCGACTTTGTAGGACCTATCAAACCTCAAGGAAAGACAGGCACAAGATATATTATCACTACGATGGAGTACCTATCTTGTTGGGCAGAAGCGCAGCCAATAAAAGATTGCATGGCCACGATGTTTCTATTTGAACATGTACTGATGCGATTCGGATGTCTGAAGATCTTGATGAGTAATCATGGTACACATTTCCTGAACGAGACGATCAACGCACTAATGGAAGAGTTTCAGGTGTATCATTAGAAAATCACACCGTATCACCCATAGGATAACGATACAGTAGAAGCGTTTAACAAGGTACTGGAGACTACTCTAACCAAGGTATGCAATGTGTAGTGAAGTGATTGGGACCTGCACGTACCCACAATATTATGGGCTTATAGAACGACATGCAAGAAACTAATAGGATAGACACCTTTTAGGCTTGTCTATAGAGTGGAAGTCATAATGCCTATGGAATACATCGTGCCTAGTCTATGCATAGCGATGCTCAAAGGTATGAAGGACCGCAGAGCCGTGGAGGAGAGGCTCATGCAGTTAGAGGAGCTCGAAGAAGAACAGTTTTTGGTTGGCTTTCACCAACAGGTACAAAAAAGTGCGAAAAGGCCTGACATGATCGACATATTAAGATGTGCACCTTTAAGGTGAATGATTTGGTGTTGTTATATGATAGTAAGTTTGATAAATTCCCAGGGAAGCTTGCAATGCATTGTCTGGGACCGTATGTTATTAAGGTGATCGCAAATGGTGGCGCAGTGCAGTTGGTAAAGCTAAATGGAGAACTCTTCCAAGAAAAAAATAAATGATAGTCAGTTGAAGCCATACACAGGTGGCCTAGCCATCTGACTAGTCAACGAAAGCACAGTCTTAGTGCTCTATGGAGGCATGGGACTCTAAACTACTCTGCCCGGGAGCTGTGTGATGCTAGGATTGCACGCAATAGCGAAGTGTCATAGGATCTGCGATATCGTGAGGGTATCTACGCTGCTGCGTGAGTCGGCTGGAAAGTGACTGTTACAGTCACTATTCATGATGTGATGCTTGGTTTGAGACCATATGGAGGTGGGGACAGGCATTTAAGGTCAACTTTATGGGCTAGATTCTTGGAAATCTGCCACCAAGTGAGCATTAATGGACCGAATGGGAGGGGGAACGGTCGAATTCAAATTCAAAAGGTGTTATAAATTATAAAGGGCTGCCTAGAAAACAACACTTGGAAATTTGAGAATTGAACTATTGTGCGCTTAGACACTCATGAACCTAGACTTGTTCGATCTTTTGAAGGCGAAGTCATTGTTTGAGCACTTACCCGAAGCCATGGATACCAGAGCAATGACCGCTGAGGAAGATGCGCAGGCCATGATAGAAGTAGAAGCCCCAGAAAGTGTCAAGATAGTCACAAAAATCCCTAAATATCTATGCACACCGAGACCTAAGAAAGACAAGCAAGCTATGATACTAGTGCGTATATCCCCTATGAATCTGCTAAGGACTAGGCTTACCATGGAATAAAAAGGGAAGGCTATCAATTTGGAGGCCGATAAGGAGGAAGAATTTGAGGAGATCCTGGTAGAGGAGGAGGAGGATGTAGAAATGGAGGTGGAAACCAAGGGTGTGGACCCTCCGACCAGGCTGCTTGCGTATGTTCCTCCGCAGGAGGGGAAAGAAAAGGTGCCCAAAGACCTAGATGAGAGCAAGAGCTCTCTACAGACTCCGTTGCTCCCCAACGACATAATTTTCGATGGAGCACACTTGGGGCGAGTGCCTGTACTAAAATTTTACGATTGGGATCTTGTGGATCACGAGAAGTTCCCACATTTGGCAACTATGTAACTCATGCGCCAGAAGAAAGACGCGCTAGTGGGAGTTATAGAGTTGGAGCCACGTAAGTGGCTGAGAGGTGTAGAAAAGGTAGGGTTGTTAAACTTGCTCTGGGTGCCGCATTACCATTGCACCCCAATGACTATTTTTGTCATCAAGTAGCTACTCTGCCTGGTGCATGATGGGTGCTTGTGGATGGAGGAGCCCATTCCCATCACAGACCACTTGATTCACAGAATTACCTGGCTCCCTTGTAAAGGGGAGGACCCAACGAACATCTCGGAGGGTAAGAGTGATGATTTGGCCATCATGGAGGCCATGAAGAAGAAGATCAATATGGAGAAGAATAAGAGAGGGGACGTGATTTACATCATCAACAACCTTGTAGTCAAAGTCATGATGTAGATATTGGTTGGAAAGATTATGTGGAAGTGTTGCGTGGATGAGGTGCCAGTGCCGGTGGTTTCACTTGCCGCGCAATGCGGAGAAGGGGTCTAGTTTAACTAGGCAAACTAATTATGCAACAAGTTCCTTGAGAACTGCCATGAGGCACAGAAGTAGGGGAAGACCTCTCACTATGCATGGCTGTTGTTGTCCATAGTACTGGTGGCATGGGAATTGCCTGAGGATAGCCAATTCCCAACGATCATGTAGGACCTTCCAGAGTCAGCGAAGTATGCTTTATTGTGGGCAACTAGAGATGCACGGAGGATCAGAGACAACAAAATATTCTGGGTGTTCATGGAGATGAACATCAGAATGGGGATTAACTGTAAGCCACGGTTATCACCCACGGTCTACAACAGCCTACAGAGCTTCGTAGAGTTCAAGGTAGATTTCCACCATGTGTACATTAGGGAAAGGAAGGACCCCACAAAGACATGGAATGAGCTACCCTACTTGGCAATAGACGATGTCATCTTCGTGGTCCTTAAGTCATCACCATTGGAGTGGTGCGCTCTAGCCAGGTCCGTGGTGGAAGTAGAAAAGTACGTTGCACAGAGGAATAAGGATGAGGTGAAACTGCAGATGGCACAGTTGGCAGAGAAGCATAGGATCAAAGCAGCAGCATCCATGGCTTAGGCAGCGTAGGACGTTGCGAAGAAGGCGTAAGAGTAGCAGAAGGAAAATGAGGAAGAGCGCAAAGGATAGAAGTCGCCTTCGCCCGAATAGGAGACAGATACAGAGCAAGGTGGCGCAGAACCGCAGACAATGTCCACACATCTGAAACGACAACACCCAAGAGAGTAGGTAGGGCTGCAGAATAAGTCAAAGGCTTCAAAAATGTCATTCAAACCGATCATCCTCACTGAGGGGGATCTACATGACATTGTGGAGATGGTCAGGGATGTCACCACGGAGGCCCTCTAGTAGTTTTTGGAGGAACAACAGATGGTGTTGGGGGCCCTCTAGGCACAAATACAGGATTTTCATGTGTGCACTCCACAGGATGGCACTCTGTCAACTAGCCTCGCAATAGGCAAGTTCACGGTTGAGGAAATGCTACGCTTGGATGACCAACACTATAGTGCTGCTAGATGGAGCACTCGTGACAGAAAAAGAGGCCGACAAGCCTATGGTCAACGGCTTGAAGGGAATTGGGCTAAATATGGTTGCGCTCTCTCGGGAGACACTCTATGTTTTGCAAGATGGAGTTACTATAGAACTGCGAGCCAGGGAGGGTCATGCGCTCCAGGTCATGAGCAAGAAACATGTCAACATTGAATAGCTGTGCCTGCAGTGCGACGAGGTAGTGGCACAAAATTGAAATCTAGTGTAGGTGGTTGAGGAAGCCTACCAGATGGTCCCAGAGCTGGTCATCCAAGCAGAAGAACCAGTGGAGGCGTGCATCTGGAAACCAGCAGTAGTGGTGCACAAGGCAAATGACAAGATGGCCAAGGTTTAGCTCTAATTGAACCTTCAGATAGCTAAACTACAATTGAAGGCACAACCTTCAACTCCGCCAGAGGTTAAGGAACAACATGCCAGTGCGATTACAACAGCAATAGCGAAGGTCAACAATGCAATGAAAGACTGTACAAAGCTGTTCGGGGAGTCGTTCGAGCTTCTCACCACTCTGCAAGAGGACCCAAACATACAACTCCTAGAAATAGAGGCGCGTGAGCTATAGTAGAAGTACGACAAAGTAAAAGGGACCGCACAAACGGTTTCCCTTACACAGAGGCTCGCGCAGATGCATCAGGCAAAAACGCTCAAGGAGCAGGTGGATGTTGTGCGACATAAGGAAATATTTTTGAAGGCATGCTTATCGCTGTGGATTGATGAGGCATATGTCATTATAGCATCCATTGAAGAAAAGCTCGCACAAATGCAAGGAGCACAGGAACAGGTTCAGGGAAGCAGTTTAGCCACATCGGTCTTTGAACAATGCGTCCAGGAAGTACAACAGGCAGCCACTTAGTGCGTTGCCAATCTTACAGCGATCCAAGCAGAGTTGGAAGGTCTTTGCACAAGATCTTCACACTGATAGAGTGACTCAAGGGTGAGTCATGATGTTTGTGTTGGGGATCTCTTGGGCACGGGATCCCCCAAGGGAAGTTTTGGGGCTTAGAGCCTAGATTTTGGTCAAAAATGATAACTTCGATGAAAAGACTCCACATTTTGTGGGCGCGGAGCGCATATCTTGTAAATGAGTCATAGGGTTGTGTGCCCTTAATTTTTCAATGTAATGTCGCTTGTAGAGATCTACCATGGTTCGCGGACCATGGGATTGTATAAATAGAGCGAGACTCTAAGTAGCTAAGACATCATGATAAGGATGAAGAGTTGAGTCATAACTGAAGTGTAAAGTCTAGTTTTTTATTGTAGAGTAGGAGAAGGCTCTGCAGCTGAGTGCGCAGAGGCCTAGTAGTCGACAACTGAGTGCGTAGACCCATACAGGTGAGTGAGCAGGATAGGTTGAGTCTGTAATAGTTGGAAGCATTAATAAAGAGAAGTTTATATCATTTCTGTGTATCTTTTTCCTGTTTTATGCATTGGATACATTGGGTCTAAATTTCACTTCTACTATTTATATGATGCACGGA
Source organism: Pinus taeda (assembly GCA_000404065.3). Taxonomy (NCBI): domain Eukaryota; kingdom Viridiplantae; phylum Streptophyta; class Pinopsida; order Pinales; family Pinaceae; genus Pinus; species Pinus taeda. The sequence goes on from APFE030177881.1 coordinate 45,706, forward strand.
TATATATGAGTGTGTTGATTAAGTAAATACAATATAGAATAGCTGCTTACATGAAGTTAACTAACATTTGTAAGAAGATATGTAAGACTTGAGGTGTAATTTGGGGAAGTAGTGTAGGTCACTGCCATAGCAGCGCGAAATCATCTCAGCCTAGTTAGGGCCACGCGAAGGTGATTATAATAGATCACGAAGGCATTGAAGGTTAGGACAATGCATGGAGTGACTTGCATGAAGGTAGGCATAGTTGGACTAAATTGACACCTCAGACATCTCAAGGTTGCGGAAACTTGGTTCCAGCATCCCCCCCATACTGCTTCAGGTGAAATTTCAGTCCGTGCTCTACGGGCTGATGCCGAAAGGGCCAATAGAGTAGGGATTTGTTTGGCTAAATAACTCCGAACCTGGGTCAGGCCCCCTCAAGCCAATAAGAGCTGACACATTTTCATGCATATGTTGTTATTGTAATTGGACTGCTTTGGTTTCTTTAATGATATGTGTTGCTTAACTTATGTATTTGTGTATGAACTGATTCATATAGAATTATATGAATCTTGTTGTTAATGTGTTGCATATGTTGTTAATGCTGTCACTGTCCGTTTCGACTACTCTGCCGGACATCAGAAAAACCTTTCACTTGAACCTTGCTATAACAACTGTCGCACTCTTCTCAGACTGATCCGTGAGTGTTGTACGTGCTATCTTACCTTGTATGTTGTGACTTCCACATCTAAGTGGACTGCTCTGCCGGAAGTTGTGCATGTCCTTTGTGTTGTGTGTTCCTAGCCGAGTTGGGACTGATCCCTTTCAACCAGGAACTCACCTTCACCTCCTTCCCCCTTCAAAGTGTTGGAAGCTCTCATACAACTTCCTTGACTCACTACATTAGTCACACCCTATCTACTGACATAGTTATCTTACTTGCCTCTGTGCGACATCGCGGTCAAGGCATTACCTTACGACCCACTGCTGGGACTCCTACACCAAACAGAGTGAGGTCTAATTGGGACTTCTTACCAGGGAGATCTTCTTGACACATTGGTGGGTCTAGTACCGTCAACACACCATGACAAAATTATCCCACCACCTAGTGTTGATGACACACAACACCTCATATTATTAATTTCCTCAACTGTAGGAACCATGATTTGTACAACTTGCTCATAATTTTTTGTTTTCGAGACTTCTACACCCATCGCAAATGTAGTATCACCCCCAAGTATGCAGAACCATCTAATCAACATGTTGTCAACATTGTTGGGTTCTAAAAAAATGATCATTGAGTCATTATCTTATTTTTCAACAAACACCACTAGGTCCCAATCCCATCCTCACGACCTCCTGCAACCTATGTCACCATTTGACAATATGTTTCACTCATATGAAGATATTATGGAGGCCATGATAGAACCTGAGTGTCATTGGGATGCCATGCATCAGCACTCTTTATTTTTACATGAGAAAGAATTCTCACCTATTGGTGCAACAAGCCACAATATTTGCATAGTAGAAACAAATGTGAGTGATGAGGCTCAACCATATATTGGCTCAACGTGTTGACTGCAAAACATATAGCCAAACGAGAGTTCACCAAGAACATCAATGCTCCTATGAGTTGACGATACTTGGAAGCATTTCCCAAAACAAGTCTGGGAGCACTACCACATAGCTTCTTGAAGTTATGCTCCATCGGGGTAGTCACAGGCTTGCAGTCCACCATACCAAATCTCTCCAATATCTTCACCACGTATTTTCCTTGAGATAGGAAAATTTCTCCTGGCTTTTTCCAAACCTCTAGCCCTAGGAAATAGGACATTAGTCCTAGGTCCTTCATCTCAAATTCGGAAGTCAACTCCCTCTTACATTTGTGAATGAGAGGGTCTTCACCTGTCAGAAAGAGGTCATCAACATACAACACCAGTATGAGAGGCTTATCATCCTCAACCTTAAAGTAAAGGTTTGGATCAGTTTCACTCCTAGTGAATCTCGGTTTCATCAAGTACCTATCGATCCTCTCATACCAAGCTCGGGGTGACTTCCTACCACCAAGACAGGTAGATTGGTTCAAAAAACCCATTTCTACACTAGATTCATTTGAGGAAGGGAATATGTCCAATATATCACCTATAGTCGAGGTAGATATTTCCACCAAGCCAGAGATGGTCGAAGAAATCTTGTTGGAGGAAACATGCCCTAAAGATGAAGTGGCCTCATACAAATCCTTTTTTCAAGAATATATGGACATATTTTCATGGTCTTACTTGGAAATGCCAGGAATTAGTCTTATAATCATAGAGAACCACAAAGAAACATGGTTTATTGATATTCCTATTAGGAGAAAGAAGTGTCAGCTGCACCCCTCTAAAGTAGAAGAAATTAAACAAGAAATCGATAAGATTCATAAGGACAGTTTCATCAACCAAATCGCTTACACATTTTGGGTTTCTAACCCTGTACTAGTAATGAAGAAACAAGGAAACATTTGAGTTTGTATTGATTTCAAAGATATGAGCAATGCATGTGCCAAAGACAATTATCCTACACCCTTCATCATTCAAGTAATCTATGCATGCACCAGACATGAAGAATTATCCTTCATGGATGGCTACTCAGGGTATAAGTTGAGTTAGATACAACACCCCGATTAGTAAAAAACAATCTTTACAAGCCCATGGGGAACATTCACCTATCGAGTAAGGCCTTTCAGCCTTAAAAACGTTGGTTCCACCTTTCATTGGGCCATGAGCTACATCTTCCACGACTTGGATAATATTTTACTAGCCTATTTGGATGACCTTACAGTGTGATCTAAACAACACTCTAACCATTTGGAAGAACTCCAACTAGTATTTCAAAGATGTTGGAAATATAACCTACACTTGAACCCTCCCATGTGTGTATTTTGCGTCAACACAGGATGACTATTGGGATTCATCTTTTCCCAGCAATGCATTAGAGTCAACCCTCTGAAGGTCCAGGCCATCCAAGAAATTTGACCTCCAAAAACTTTGAAGTAATTACAAAGCCTACAAGGTAAGGACAATTTTGTACACCACTTTGTCCCTAATTATGCTACTTGTGTGTATGGTTTCTTGTACCTTCTTCATCAAGAAATTCCCTTCCATTGGTATGAAGTAGCCCAGATATCATTCGAGGACTTAAAAGATACATTATCACAAGCATCACTAATTAGGCCTCCTAACCATACCAAGGAATATACCCTCTACTTATTGACATCAAAAGTATCCATTGCGGGGGTATTGTTCCAAGAAGGAACATATAATAGAGAACATGTCATCTATTATATAAGAAAAACCCTCTCCTAGCTTGCTTTAAAGTATGATCCAACAAAGAAAATATCCCTAGGCCTTGTACACTCAGCGAATAAGCTTCAACACTACATCATTTTGTGGACCACCACTATAATAGAAAACATTAACCCCATGATATATTTACTCACTTTCTATATGATGAACCATAAATATGCCCAATGGAACTTGCCTCAAAGACCCTGTCAATGGGATTTACCTCAAAAACTTCTATTCATAATACTCAACTCGATCTTAGAATGTAGATATATGAACCATGACTTATTTTTTATGATGATTGCCTCATCACGGGTGTACATTGAAACCATACTCTCATTATGTGTCATTGATGGATCATTCGCTAGCCTATCATCACGGGTTCGATGATGGTGCCTCTTAATGGTCACAAAATCTCACTACAGAATCCTGGGCCACATACTCTCCTTACCTGACACCCTTCCACTAGAATGGGATTTGCATCGGGTTATCCACCAACAATCAAGCTAGAAAAATGATTCATTATGGTACAAAGATCTCTTGTATATTTGTAAGAATTCCCAACTCAAACAAAATATTCTTTTGGAATTACACAACTCTCCCTTAGGAGGGCACTTGGGAGTTTTAAAAACTTACCACATGGTCAAGAAGGAATTTTATAGGGATGGCCTTAAATCTGATATTCAAAAGTTTGTGGCAGAATGTTTGTTTTACCAAAAAAAAATTTGAGAAAATTAAGACCCTGGGTTTGTTACAACCTTTATCCATTCCAAGTCAACATTGGGAGGAAGTTTCAATGGATTTTATCATAGTTTTAACCAAGTCCGAAGGAAAAAGTGTCAACATGGTGGTAGTTGATAGACTTTCCAAGTATGCACACTTTTGTGCATTATCTCATCCATTTAAAGCCAACACAATTGATACTTCATTTATGGAAACAATTCAAAAGCTACATGGAAACCAAATATTATTGTAAGCGAAAAAGATCCCATTTTCACTGGAAATTTTTGGATGGAATTATTTTCTTGTTTGGGTACTCAATTAGCTCATAGCTCATCTTATTATCCTCAATTTGATGGGAAAACTGAGATAGTAAAAAAATGTTTGGAAGCATATCTTTGTTGCTTTGTATCTAATAAACAAAAACAACGGGTTAAGTGGTTACCTCTGGTTGAATGGTGGTATAACAATTCCTTCCATTGCAGCAAAAAAAACCTCATTTATGGCACTTTATGGATACCATCCACTGACCATCACATCATATTTAAGAGAAAATTTTAAGGTTCAAGCAGTGGAAGATCACATCGAGAATCAACAACAAGTTCTCTAACTCCTAAAGGATAACCTCACTTTGGTGCAGAATTGAATGAAATAACAGGCATATCAACATCGCAGCAAAAAAGTTTTGATATAGGTGACTAGGTATTTTTACGGCTACAACCATACAAAAAAATTTCCCTCAAGCAAGCTAAGAAGGATAATAAATTATCACCAAAGTACTATGGTCCTTAAAAGGTGTTGTAAAAGATTGGTACCATGGCATACAAATTGGAGCTTCTTGTATCTTCCTAGGTGCATCCAGTTTTCCATGTTTCATGCTTAAAGAAGTTTATAGGTGACAAGCTCCCTGTCATCCTCCTCTTCAAAAAAAATGGAAATTCCAGGATTTCTTTTAAATCAATATGCTCCCCTTAATCTTCCTCATTCCATGAATTTATTGCCTCAATATTATCTAAAGTTGTTACCAATATTCACAGGAGAAGACGAGCTTACAACTAAAAAACATGTAGCTGTTTTTTGTGCTTTTGCAGAAAATATTAATGTGGAGCATCTGGATGTGGTAATGAGGTTTTCTATACTGTCTATGGATGGAGAAGCCAAAAAATGGTTCAAGGCACTCCCAGCCAATTCACTGAATACCTAGGAGGAATTGGAGAATACCTTTATATAAAGATGGGGAGCGAAAAAAGATCACGGTTTACTTTTGAAAGAATTTAATGCTATTAAAAGGAAATCAAATGAAGAAGTTGTTGAATTTATTAAGAGATTTAATAAACTTTATAACAACATTCCATTAGATATTAAACCACCTCTTGTCGGTGCAAAGGTAGTTTTGGCAGGAGCATTTGAATCAGATTTTGGCTTTACACTAAGAGAGAATATTTGCCACCCTAGACTCATATCCAAATTGATGCATTGGAAATTGAAGCATTTTTTTTTAGCTGGGAAAATAAATCCAAATCTGAACAAACAAATAAGAAGGGAAAGGAGGAAACAAGACCTTCAAATCAGCAAAAATATTCACATGAACAAAAGTTAGAAGGAATGAAAAAGGTCACTAGGAAAGTTTCCAATAAATTAGTAAAGATGGGGCTAGAAAATATAAATCCTCCCAGACAAATTTAGCATGGGCAAAATAGAAACTTTAATCCTCAATTTAGGAGGTCATCATTGAAGCTGTATCTATCGTTGTAGTTGCCACTGTTTCCGTATCCGTCGTTGTTTCATCCACCCGGTTATAGCTGTACGTTGTTGTAATCTGTAGTTGCCGTAGTTGCTGTAATATGTATATGATAATGTATATGTTGTAGCTACCATAGCTGTTGTCATTCGTAACAATGGGAAAGGAAAGACGAAGATCATGTGCAACCTCCTCTGTATCTTGAATATGAACCTGAAGAAGTGATGGAGTACACTCTCATATTTCAAGAAAATTAGTACTCTACTCTGTTAGAGGAAGAAGGTGAGGAAATATATGATGAGAATTTGGATCTTGGGTCACAAATTGTACTGGGTGAAGAAGAAATTGAGGAATATAGTAAAAAAATTGCAGATAGATGCAAGCATAATTGCATAAAAAATATGATCTCAGATCTAGGAAGAGATCTATTACTCAGGATCAAGTGGAAGAAAGATCGAAAGAGCCAACCCAACAAACTATTCAGAAAGCTGATGATAAGGGAAAGAAACCTCTTAGAACAATTCCAATCTAGCAAGGAGAAACTTTTAAGAGTCAACAGATAAAAGTGGGTCAAGAGAAGCAAGTTCAACAACTTGTGGTGAGGCAGAAAAAATTTCAAAAGGAAAAATCAGCAGAGAAGGACTAAAAAAAGTAGCAAGAGAAACACATTTTAATATTCAAAAAGAGTTTGAGAATGTAAAAATCATAATCCCATTGGCTTAGTTGGTAAATCAGTCTTCTTATAGAAATCATATTTCAGATTTCCTTAACTTGTCCCATGAAAATGTTTTAGCTGACACAACCAATTTATAGGAGGAGAGGCCAGTGGTTATGCTTGGACCTCATGTAGAAGAACACGATTCCACTACTCCTCCCTTTTATATTTCTCTTCTAATAAATGATATTTACTTCATAATTGTCTACTAAACTCGGGGGCTTCTCACAACTTAATGCCCCTCTCTGTGATGAAGCAACTAAATCTTCAAATCACAAAACCTTATAAGGATATCTATTATTTTGACTCTAAGTGAGTAAAATGTGTTGGGATTATCAAGACCTTGTGGTGTCTGTGGATCAAATCCCATCCAGAAGTATTATGATGGACATAGTAGTTGCAGATATCCCAGTTAGATTTAGAATACTTCTTTCTAGATCTAAGGGAGCAAAGCTAGGAGGAGTATTAAAGCTGAATTTGACTTATGCAATAATTCTAGACTTTGGTGGAGAGTTAAGAAGACTGTACAAGGAGTCAAGATTCGTCAAAAAAATCATGAAGGAGGGGAGTTCCAACAAATCTCCCATTTATAGTCAAGGAAAGTATTTTTCTTGTTTTATGTTGAAAGTGCATGAATATATCATTGAGGATACAGAGGGGCAGGTTCCTACAACAGTTCGGAAGAAAGAAGCAATACAAAATGGTATTTGGAATTTTTATTTAGATGGAGCTTTCTCCAAGGAAGGGAATGGTGCATGGGTTCTTCTACTTTCCCCAAAAGGTGAAATGATTCCCCTTTACTACAAATTGGATTTTGGCTACTAATAACGTAACAGAGTATGAAGCTCTAATACTTGGTCTGCACGCTACCAAGAACATGAATATTGAATGTATTTTTGTTTTTGGAGATTCAAAGTTAGTTGTAAAACATATAAGAGGGCAGTGGCAAACAAAGAACCCAAGACTTAAAGCTTATAGAAATGAAGTTTGGGATCTAGTGGAAAACGTCTTTTTAGAATTCAATATTCAATTTCTACCAAGAGAAGGTAATAGATTGGTTGATTCACTCGCAGTAACACCCAACACCTTTAGACCCCCACAAAATCCAAAGTTGAGATATGAAGTTGAAGTATGAAATCAACCTTCTATACTGTTAGAGCCTAGATTTACCTCAGGATAGAAAGGTAAGCTTCTAGGTCCACATCAATCCACGCTCAGCCTCGTAGCTAGCCCTACGAGGACAAGAGAGGGCTCTCTCTGGGTAAATCTCGGCAAAGGATAATCGATGGGGCTTGAGATGACTGAAATAAAACTTATTTTAGGCTAGGTATGAAGTACAAAGATTTGAATTTGAGTTTTTGAGGGTTTTGAGTCAGAAAATGGGAGAGGCAAATTTAGGTCCGGGGATGAGACATAGTTTTTGCAGAGTTCTGATTGGGGCAAGTAAGGCAATTGTTTTGATGCTTTAGAATGAAAAAATGGATGGATCAGACCAGTGAGGAGCCAAGGAGGGCAAGAGGGTCTCAAGAGTCCTCCTCAAATAGATGAAAACATTGAAAATTAAACAAACTAAAGGTAGAGCACAACAGTTCAGTGAATTCTACCTGAATCTCTCTTTTGTTTAATTTCAGAAGAAAAAAGAAAGGAAAATGATACACATAAACATCCGTGAACTTAAAATTACTGAGAGAAACACACCATTAAAACACAGAACCACATGGATCCCAACAATTGCTGCAAAATCCCGGTCTTTCCTTTGCCAAAAATGCAGAGATAGAATGTACAATAGAGTGCTAAGCAATCCCAAGTGTCCAACCCTGAAAATGACTAAGAAGATACATGATATAGACCATCCTAACCCACTTCCATGCCTCTAGGGGTCGATCTCATCATTCTAGGAGCTGTTTCAACCAATTCTAAACAAAGCACTAAAATCTAGGCAATCAAACAACTTGCCTCTATAAGGTAGGAAACTGAATCATTCATTAAATTTTCACTTTTTAATGAATGAATCCTCTAGAAAAAGTAAAAATATGCCAATATTACATCATGATCCTTCAATTACATCAATATAGGTTAATAATTACATCACAAAGCAAAACTAGTCAAACTGGCCGAATTTCTGAGCTGGAAGGTGAAAAATTGGGTAAAAATCCTCTGTGCGCTGTGCCAAATCCTCTATGCATTGCGCCACTTTGAGGCTGAATTTGAAGCACTTTCCAAATTCCAAATTGAGCCCAAGATAGCTTCTCGGAATGCCTTGCCTATCTACTTTCCAACCAAAGTGGAATTTTTCAATTTGGTTTCCATTTTCCCCTCCAAACCTTCAATCTCCCAACACTGCTTTCTGTGTGTCAAAATAGGGGCAATGAGGTCATTTTTTGAGTGTTTTTGGCCTCTTGTGGACTCAAAACTTGCCCAAAATTCTTGGCCATGCACTAGCAGTCATGATTTTTCATGCCAAATCCAAAAATATAAAGTTTTTTCCATTTGGAGCTCCCTAGCAAAAGCGCGCGCCATGTGGCGTAGTGCATAGGGAGAAAAACTCTATTTTTTAGTGCCAAAATTTGTCAAACTACCAAAAATGCCTGGAGCTTCTTCGTCAAGTTTCATGCTAGGCTAAAGAGGCTTCGTCCAATATTTGAAGGTGATCATGCTCCTTTTGCCTCTTTTGCTTCCTTATTGCCTTCTTCAATTTCGCCTTTAGACTCTTTATTCGTGCCTTGGAACTCATATTGCGCACCCTATAATGGAAATCCATGTGCCTCAACAATGCTTTGTCCCTATCAGCCTTCTCTAGCAGTCTCTCCAGGTGGATGTTGATTCTCTCGAGCCAAGACTCCCGATCATCATTAATCTCTTGCTCCAATGAAGTGAGCTCAATCCTCCGCCTTTGGGCAACTTAGTGATTCTCGCGGATGGTTTGCAACTCCATGATTGCCTGCTGATCTTCGAGTTGTTTGTTCCTCTGCTCCAAGTATCTGATAATCCAGTTAGCCCTCTCCAAATTGAGAGACAAGGCTTTGATCTTTGTTTGCTACTCCTGGATGATCTCTCTAAGTTTAGCACTTTCCGGGCCCATATTTGTATCATCATCATGAATGAGAATGAAGTCGATCTCTTGTTCACCTTACCGCCCCTCATCTTGCATTGGCCTCTTGCCTTTGTCATGTACCTGTGGTGCGGATGTCAGAAACAAGGCCCCTTCCACACCGAGTGGAGATAACACTCGTTTTGTTGTTGAAAACAAATGTCTAGTGCCCCTCTGATATGTAATGAACATGGTTACACTAATGGTCTCATGGCGCTCATACTGATGAGAAGGTCCACTTGTCTCATGCCCAACCTCTAAAAGTCCCTGTGAATCTCTAAAAAATTCACGAGAGATGAAATCATCCCAAGTGATACCCTGTAATCCAAGCTGATGAACCACCAAAATCTTGATGAGAGCAAAATGGAAAATGTTTTTGAACTACTGCTCAGGGGTCTTGTGCTACACAAAGGCAGTCATCCTCTCTATGTTTCGACATATGAAATAAGGAATGTTCATCATCCTTACCCGGGTGAAATGCATGAGCAACTGGATGTGATAAGCATATACTCGGGAGAAGTGACCTTCACAACTGACATACTTCATGATTAATTTCATTAATGGAGCATATTCATCTTTGAGGTATCGGAACAGGAACACTCCCTTGAGCTGCCTCAAGAAACCAGGTTTAATATATGGCTCATAATGTTGACACTCAGTCTTCTGCTTTTTGTTCCATGGTTCTCCAATGTTCGGTATGTCAGTTGCTAACGAGATAGAATCTATTGTAAGTGTGAAAGTGACACCATCCAAAGTAACTCGATCACCATGTAAATGTAATACAAATAAGCGAGCTAACTCATGATGGACTTGAACAGTAGCAACCTTCTCGTAAAATTCATAGCATGACTAAAATTGAAAACAAGAAACGGCAAGAGAGAAGGCCTACAATTCTGTAAGGGTGGTCGTTTCTTCTCTAACACAACAAAGAGATGTGTCTCCAACTCATGTATCCTTTCCAAGTTAATATTTGCAATATGAAGTTGCCCCTCCATTTCCTGCAATTTTTCAGAAAGCAACTGCTTCTCTTCCTCCACGGAATTCAACTTCTCTCTAAGTATGCTTCTCTTCCTTCCATCCTCATACATTTCTCTCACCATATCCATCATGGTGAACAATTCTTGCTTCTTATCTTCATCAAAGAATCTTGTGAAGAAAGTAGAATTTGAGGACTCACTTGTAGAAGTTGTCATTATCAAAATGAACAAAAGAACTTCAAACAAGACTAACAAAGAGCTTATTCAAGTAACCTTTTGTAACAAACCTCTTGTGCTTCAAGGATTGCTTTGAGGTACTTTGGGATAAGAAGAATGCCTTCAACCCTTCTTCCTTTTTGTCCTCTCTTGGACTGATCTATCAATAGCTTTCCCTTCACCTCTACAAACTAAAACAATAGTCAGTCTACAAACAAGCATACAATCAACCTTTGATTGTTTAAACACCTTTCATACAAGCAATATTTTCTCTGTCAATCAAGAATTCTGATCTGATACCACTTGCTCTAGTATAATTAGTTTTGATATCACCTTCTTTGAAGGTGGGGTTAATCAAACTTAGGCTTTGTTACCACCTGATCTGAAAATGGGAATCTAAAGGCTTCTTGTCAACTTACAAGAAGCTCTCCCACTTCCAAAGCTTAAATATTTCCCAGATCTAATGATTAACCTATTGCGGAATTAATAATGCTTGAAAATAGGTGTATGGTCGTGTTTGTTTTTAACTGATCATGTGCCTTAGATTCATTCGCTTAAACTGATATAAAATACATATAATGGTAAATAGAGTAGCAAGTAAGAAAACACATAAGACAACAATATAATAATGACTTCACCCAAAACTCTTGGGCTACGTCTCTATGAGCTCTAGTCAACTAAACTAGGCTCTCTAGGATTATGGCATAAATACTTTTACAAGCTCCACGCTCAACTCCATTGGATTACATAGAAACAGCATCTTACCCCGTTGGTTGTCCTCACTCTACAGAGAGATCTAGGCTTCTCTAGACTTGACTCCTTCAATTAACGCTCTGAGCGATCCTGCTCTAGCTTGCACCAACTCCCTCAGAATTCCCTCATTGTCTCTGGAATGCCTTCTTCTATCTTCGGCACACTCTAGACACCAACAAAAACTTGATCATTTCAATCCTTTGTTGTTCTTCAGCTTCACTACGGCATCACGACTCTTAGAAGTCTACTTTGAGCTTTGTGGCTCTAAGGCTCTGCCTCCAACCTCTGCTGGCTATGCCTCTATCAAGCACTCTGGCTCTATGGCTCTGATGCTCTCGCGTTCAGCTCTGGCTCTGCCTCTTGGCTCTAGCTCTGGCTCTCATGAGATTCTCTCAGCCTCTACATGCATCAATGGATCACTCAACCTCCAAGCGTCCCTTAGCAACCTTCCAACGACCTTCAGCGATCTCCGCCCTCTCTCTCAATCCTGATCTCCGGCTTTTGAGAGGCATTTTTCGACTCTGTAGCTTCCATAGTTGTTCCTCTATCAAATGTGATCACGAGGAATCACCTTTCCCTCGACTCTACCTCTTCACACCTCAAAACACATCCTTGTTGCAGAAACACCTGCCTACAGCGTGGCACAAGGAATGATGGTTGTTTCCAAATGGAAATGAACCGGTGGCATAGGAAACCCAATCGTTTTAGCCTTTCTATACAGAAATCATAAAAATGCAATATAACGGAAAATATATAGGTAAACGCATGAAAACACATTCATTAGGCAGGAGCTAGAACTCAAAATGAATTCAATCGCATCTATATCCCTCTAGGGTCTGTCTTGTCATCGCAAATCATGATCGCACAGGAGGGAGGTCAAAGAACCCAAATATAAAGGAATACATTGAAAATCCACATAACCCAGATTTCAAATTTTATGCAATCACATTTATAATCTTTATCAAGTCCGGATTTAATTGGCATATCGGAATCGAATGTCACATAGGTGCATTGGCTCTTTGTATCGGGGATTTGTCGATCGTCGATCGCCAATATCGATGTATCGCTATTGGCCCCATCACTATATCGACATATCGCAATATCACTGTTGCAACGGCCTTGAGGGTCTTCACTTTGACTGTGTCAATCGGCCGATCGCAATCGCAATCACTAATCACACTTCGCATGGCCCTTAGCGCTATCTCCTCTGATCACCGATTGTCGATACCAATCATCACATATCGCAATTGGCTCCGCCTAGGGTCCCGATATGACATGCAGCCTAAATCTGATGCGATAAGTCGGAGATCGTTGATCGGGGGTCCTTTTGCCCTTGTGTAAAGTCCTTCCCTTTGGCACATTTTCAACGTGATTTCCTTTAGAAAGCCTTTTATGCCATTTTTAGAAGAAATGCCTCCTTTTCTAAAGGACAAAGGCAATCTGCTTTTTGCGATAACTTCTTCATTCGAAGTCCGTTTTAGCCCATTCAAATTGTAGAATGAAAAGATCTACATAATGGGACTATTTCCAAGAGCATCCTTGGACTTTAATTTTCCTCAGTGATGAACACTTTAGACTTAGAAGTCTATCCAAGATCCATTTTGGATCACACCTTCCCACTAAAAGAACTTTTGGTCTCCAAAAGACTAACATACTGATCTAAGTAGTAAATGAGAGTAACAACACCCTCTTCTTTCAGCCTCCATACACTTGCCTTGCATAGGTGCCTCTAAACCAAAGCCTTTGACCACTCTCTTTCCTGGATGTGCTGCTCCTCTTGGGAAGAACTGTTTTCCTCCTTGACTTCATGTAGAACTCCTGTTGAGATGGTCACAGAAGGTAGTTTGAACTTCTCTACCTTGACCATTGATCCAAGGTGGATCAAACAAATTTGAAGTTACATATGCTTCACAAAAATTTCATTTGTACCTATTTGACAAGTTGTCAACAACAACAGTTAACAACAATAGAAATACAGACAACAACTGGATGGCCTAAACTCCTACTTCAACAAAAGAAACATATTTTCACATCTTGTTAACACCTCCATGTCTTACATCTACATACAAATGATGGACTAAATAACAAGCCCACAAAACATGCCTTTAAAACAAATGACCCTCCAAGTCAAGCATGTATAAAATATCTCAAGGATTCTTTTCAAAAGATGAAACACATCGTCATTATCTCCATCTTAGAGACCAAATCAACTTTTTCCAAGTCAATATTGCATTACATGCATGCCTAAGAAATCAACCCTTCAAGTTAATTACACATACATGTTTTAAATACAAGGAAATCATCAACATCCATGTGTTCATGCACATCATTCTCATGCATGCACTTCATCCTTCAACTTTCACTTAAGCACGCTATCCTTTCGAAGCTGAAATGAACATAATGTTGCAGCAATAAAGTGAGTCTCCTACTCAACTTTTTCCATTCACCTTCTTGGTAAAATCCTACAACTTGCATTCCATTAACAAAGAAATTCAAATAGATGCATCAAATCAAAAGACATGCAATCTTAATTGGATAAGAACTCTAACCATTTCTTACCAATCCATTTCAAAGGTGCTACCTTTGTTTGCACATTTGCATCAACATGTGAATCATCCTGAAACACATCAATCATGGAAACTTCCTTTCCATTTCCACCATTTTCTCTTTCCACCTTCTTCAAGTTTCGTGGAAGAATTGTTGGATTTAGAGTTCAACATTTTGCAACAAGATGTGCTTGCTTATGGCAGTAAGTGCAACACATGTGCATCCTCTTGACAACATGATTTTCCTCTTTCAATGGACCTTTGGCTTTTTGCTTCCTTTCCTTCAAAATTTTCATGTATGTGGCCATTCTCTTCCAACATTTAGAAACATCATGGCTTTCCAAACCACAAAAGGAACATGCAATTATTTTCCCATACTTATATGGAAATTTACCATGCTAAACATAATCAAAAGGAATATGGTTAGAACCAGATTTATACCTTGCTCTTTCACCTTTATTGCCTTCATGAGGTGGTGAATCAAATGAAGAAGTGGCTCCCTTTGGAATACCATCAATCTCTTCAAGGCTTTTAGAGTTTCCACAACTCTCTGGTTCAAGTGCATGCTTATGAACACCTCCATCCTATAAATGATGTTTCAAGCTATTGAATTCTCCACAAATACAATCTTTACACTCTTGTGGTAGAAGACTTGAAATGAAACTCCTTCTTGGAATTGTTTCAATGGCCTTCATGGAAGCTTTGGAACTTTATCCATAAGACTACCCATAGCCAAGACCCAAATACTTAGGCCTTTCCTCAACTATTATTGGTTCAACAATACCTTGTGCATGTTTACCCAAGCCTTTTCCTTCATAGCCCATCTTGGATATTAACTTGGAACCTATGCCTCTGGTATGTTTTTCAAAAGAACCAACATAATCATTCTTAGAGGAATTTGAAGACAAACTAGAATTATTTACCTCTTCCTCAAGCTAATACTTGACTAAGTTTTCCTTTGCAACAAAGCGTTGTGTCTTCAACTCATGCATCCTTTCTAAGTTCATATTTGCAATATGAGTTGCCTCTCCATTTCCTGCAATTTTTCAGAAAGCAACTGCTTCTCTTCCTCCAAGGAATTCAACTGCTCTCTAAGTATGCTACTCTTCCTTCCATCCTCATACATTTCTCTCACCATATCCATCATGGTGAGCAAGTCTTGCTTCTTGTCTTCATCAAAGAATCTTGTGAAGAAAGCATAATTTGAGGACTCATTTGTAGAAGTTGTGATTATCAATATGAACAAAAGAACTTCAAAAAAGGCTAACAAAGAGCTTATTCAAGCAACCTTTTGCAACAAACATCTTTTGCTTCAAGGATTGCTTTGAGGTCCTTTGGGATAAGAAGAATGCCTTCAACACTTCTTCCTTTTTGTCCTCTCCTGGACTGAGCTATCAATAGCTTTCCCTTCACCTCTGCATACTCGAACAATAGTTAGTCTGCAAACAAGCATACAATCAACCTTTGACCATTTAAACACCTTTCAAACAAGAAATATTTGTGTTGTCAATCAAACATTCTGATCTGATACCACTTGCTCTGGTATAATAAGATTTGATCTCACCTTCTTTGAAGGTGGGGTTAATCAAACTTAGGCCCTGATACCACCTGATCTAAAAATGGGACTCTAAAGGCTTCTTGTCGGCTTATAAGAAGCTCTCCCACTTCCAAAGCTTAAATATTTCCTAGATCTAATGATTAACCAATTGTGGAATTAATAATTCTTGCAAATAGGTGCATGCTTGTGTTTGTTTTTAACTGATCATGTGCCTTAGATTCATTCACTTAAATGATATAAAATACACATAACAATAAATAGAGCAGCAAGTAAGCAAACACATAAGACAACAATATAAATAGGAGTTCACCCAAAACTCTTGGGCTACATCTCCATGAGCTCTAGTCAAATCAATTAGGCTCACTGGGATTATGGCATAAATTATTTTACAAGCTCCATTCTCAACTCCATTGGATTACACAGAAAAAATGGGTTTAGAATGCCATCTTACCCTGCTAGTTGTCCTCACTCTACAGACAAATCTAGGCTTCTCTAGACTTGACTCCTTCTATCAACGCTCTGAGCGATCTTGCTCTAGCTTACACCAACTCTCTCAGAATTCCCTCACTATCTCTGGAATGCCTTCTTCTATCTTCAACACACTCTGGACACCAGCAATAGCTTGATCATTTTGACCCTTTGTTGTTCTGCAGCTTCACTATGGCATCACGACTCTTAGAATTCTTCTTTGAGCTCTGTGGCTCTGAGGCTCTACCTCTAATGTCTGGTGGCTATGCCTTTGTCAAGCACTCTGGCTCTATGGCTCTGGTGCTCTTGCGTTCGGATCTAGCTCTGGCTCTGGCTCTATGGCTCTGGTGCTCTTGCGTTCGGCTCTAGCTCTGGCTCTGGCTCTCACGAGCTTCTCTCGGCTTCTGCGTGCATAATTGGATTGCTCAACCTCCAAGCGTCCCTTAGAAACCTTCCAACGACCTTCAACAATCTCTTTGTTGGGTTGTGTTATATTCTTTCCACGACTAACCTACATAGTGAACCGGGGGGTTAGAGTGGGGACGGAGCCCCCCCTTCGTTGCGTCGATTGCGCAGCGGGGGGGTCACAAGGGGGGCGACAACCCCCCTTGTCTGGGGGGTTTGAAGGGGGCAGGTAGCCCTCCTCTACGAGGTTCGGGGCAGCGCCCCGAGAAATTTTTTTTTTTTGGACCCTATATTAGGTTGGGCGAACCTACCTATGGTTTTCGGTCCATGGTTTTGGATGTGATGGTTTTCGGTCCATGCTATTGGATGCTTCGGCATGTATAAATATTTATTGTAACATTGAAAGGAACATAATGAAAAATTAAGCTGGTAGTCCTGGTTTTGGGATCCAGGGGAAAATATTTGTGCATAAGTGTTATGCTCTCACATTGTTTATTTTCCTTGTTTTAGAATTTGTATGCAGGTAATTTCCATACAGGGTTAAAACCTACACTTCAATTGTTTACTAGAAGATTAGGGGTGGAATTTACTTTCAGTACTCCGCTTTATCTTTTTAAACAATATCAATGTTTTATTTTTGATATTAAGTATATAATTCATTTGTGTACTCTCTATATTTAATTGAACATAATTCATATTCGTCTCATTCACACCACAACAACTCTATGAGATCCAAATTTTCTCCAACCTCACCTTGTTTCATGCTCCTTTGTTTATTTTAATTGATTACCAAAGACCTTATGGCTCCATGAAAAATTAAATTATCTTCCATTTTACAACCAAAATTTTGGAAAATATACCTTTTCCTTTCATACCTAGCCCAAAATCTAAAAAGTAAGATTTAAAATCTTGTGGAGAGATCCCCTTCTGAAGTTGGAAGGGCTAGATCCTACTCTTAAAAGTGGCTTGTTGTTACCTTCGTAATTTTCCTCCTCGACCTAAGAAAAGTATAGAGTGCTAACACATACAAATTGCTGAAAAGGTAAATAATACTATATGGTGTGAAATTGTATTTAAGAGTTGCAATACTAGAAATTTCCATAAAGGAAAAGGTATATGTAACTAATTCTATCTATTTAAATCTTTCTTCGTTGATGATGACACATTTGAATTATGGTATTTCTCTAAATTTGTCCATTTTCATTGACAGTGTGAAGAGGTGACCTATTTAGATTGCTTTCAATGTAATCTCATTGAATACATCTAGATTTATAGATAATAAGTATAAATGATTCATATTCGATCATTATATTATTCTTCATCCATCTTGATGCATTTGGAGTCAAAAAAGTGGAGGAATCGGCTCATGTGACTATTTTTACTTGCGGAACCTAGTTTGGGAAAACGAGGTTCGAAACATTTTGGGAGTGTTTTGAGGCTTAAAATGATGTTTTACAGGAAAATGTTTTTTCCCTTAATGGTAAAACCTTTCATGCTATTATCCACACAGAGATTTTTCCAACAACATAAAAATCATGTCAATAGGTGTCTGTATGAAAAAGTTATGCCACTCAGAAGTTGATGTTCATATATTCACACCTATAGTTTAGGAGGATGTCGTGTCAACATCCATTATTCATGGAAAATGGGATAGCCACGTGTTTATGATGTAAAATAATCTAGAAGATTCTAGTTTGTAACTCTAGTTAAGATTTGATGTAGTCAAAATTAACGAGTAGTAAGCTACGGGGTTGTGTTATAACCGGGCCACTAGGAGGATGTTATGAAACCAGCTCAAGAAAAGATATAAAAGATAGATCAATGCCTTAGAATTCAGCCTCTTCGAGGGGGAAACCTCCTTTACGTTACATAAATGAACAATTATTGGATGATTCAAATGACAAAACCTCCTTTCTATATATAGGAGTCTAGGGAGTCACAATATAACCCAGCCGACCTAACAATAATAACATAAAGCCACAACAATAACAATAGGGGGATTCTATGGGGCACAATAATACCAATATGGGGATAATAGGGGCACAACAATATTAATAAGGGGTACAAATACAATAGTAATGGGGTAATCACTAGTATTATAGGGACCCAACATGCCCCTCTCCTTCAAAAAAGTGTTGTCCTCGATGCTTGAGAAGTTCTAGATGCTTCTGTATAAAATTTTCATCCTCCCATGTCGAATCTTCAGCGGATAAGTTCTTCCACTTGATAAGATACTCCGAAATTGATTGATTTTGTAGTTGTCGAGTTCTTGTTTCTGTGACTGCTTTCTGTTCCAATATAATTTTTCCTTCCTCGTCAAGTTCTGGAAGTATTGTTTGAACTGGGAGCGTGTCACCTATAACCTTCTTTAAACATGAAACATGGAAAACTGGGTGCAATCGAGAAGCTACAGGAAGCTCCAATTTGTATGCCATAGTACCAATATTTTGCAACACCTGGTATGGACCATAATACTTTGGTGATAATTTATTATCCTTCTTAGATTGCTTGAGGGACATTTGCTTATATGGTTGTAGCCGTAGGAATACCCAATCACCTACATCAAAAATTCTTTCGTTGTGATGTTGATCTGCCTGTTGTTTCATTCTATTATGTGCCAACACGAGGTTATCCTTTAAGAGTTGGAGGACTTGTTGTTGATGTTCGATGTAATGTTCCACTGCTTGAACCTTAGAATTTTCTCTTAAATATGATGTGATGGATGGTGGCTGATACCCATAAAGTGCCATAAATGGGGTCATTTTTGTTGCTGTATGGAAGGAAGTGTTATACCACCATTCAGCCAGAGGCAACCATTTGACCCATTGTGTCTGTTTATCAGATACAAAGCAACGAAGATATCCTCCCAAACATTTGTTTACTATCTCAGTTTGCCCATCAGATTGAGGATGATAAGATGAGCTATGAGCTAACTGAGTACCAAGACAAGAAAATAATTCTGTCCAAAAATTTCCAGTGAAAATGGGATCTCTGTCACTTACAATAATCTTTGGGTTTCCATGTAGCTTTTGAATTGTTCCCATAAATGCAGTAGAAACTGTACTAGCTTTAAATGGATGTGATAATGCACAAAAGTGTGCATACTTGGTAAGTCTGTCAACTACCACCATGATGACACTCTTCCCCTCAGACTTGGGTAAACCTGTGATAAAATCCATTGAAACCTCCTCCCAACATTGGCTTGGAATGGATAAAGGTTGTAATAGACCCGGTGTCTTAATTGTTTCAACTTTATTTTGTTGGAAAACTAAACATTCTGCCACAAACTTTTGAATATCTGATTTAAGGCCATCCCAAAAAAATTCCTTCTTAACCTTGTGGTAAGTTTTTAAAAAACCTGAGTGTCCTCCTAAGGGAGAAGTGTGCAATTCCATAAGAATCTTTTGTTTTAGCTGGGAATTCTTAAAGAGGTATAAGCGATATTTGTACCATAACGAATCATTTTGCCAGCTAAATGTATCAGACATACTGGAATCTTGTTGTAACTTTTGAATAAGTGCCCACACTTCTTCATCATTATTCCAATCCTCCCTTGCTTCATTTATCCAATCTGGTTGGATAATAGAAATGGAAAACAACAATGCTTCCACATCCTCATCCTTTCTTGAGAGTGCATCTACCACCACATTTTGCTCCCCTTTTTTGTAGATGATTTCAAAGTCATAACCCAACATCTTTGTGACCCACTTTTGTTGCTCTTTAGAGGATAATCTTTGTTGTAAAAAGTATTTAAGGCTATCATGATCTGTTTTTACCTTGAAGTATCTTCCCATTAGGTAGGGCCACCATTTCTTAAGTGCATGGAGTATTGCCAACATTTCCTTCTCATAAATAGGTTTGTGTAAAAACTTTCCTTTGATTGGACGACTTTCAAAAGCAATGGGTCTTTCATCTTGCATTAAAACAACACCAATTTTGTTTCCTAAAGCATCACATTCCACAATAAAGGTTTTTGTGAAGTCCGGTGTAGCTAAGACCAGTGCTTGGCACATTGCCTCTTTAAGATGTTCGAATGCCTTTATTGCTTCTGAAGTCCATGAAAATGCATCTTTCTTCAATAATGTTGTTAGAGGTGCTGCAATTCTCCCATAATTATTAACAAACATGCGATAATACCCTGTCAACCCGAGAAATCCTCACAGATGCTTTATGGATGTGGGGATTCTCCATTCCTTAATGGCTTAATTTTGCTAGGGTCTACCTTAACTCCTTCATGAGATACAATATGACCCAGATATTCCACCTCTTGTACTCCAAAGAAACATTTGGATCTTTTTGCATATAATTGTTTTTCCTCCAATAGTTGTAGCACCCTGCCAACATGTTCAACATGATCCTTCCAAGACTTGCTGTAGATTAGTATATCATCAAAGAATACTAACACAAATTTTCTAAGGAATGGTTTGAAAAATGAATTCATCAAACCTTGAAATGTTGAGGGTGCATTGGTAAGGCCAAAAGGCATGACCAAAAATTCATAATGACCCTCATGAGTTCTAAATGTTGTTTTCGTAATGTCTTCAGTCTTCATTCTGATTTGATGATACCTGAACGAAGATCCAACTTGGTGAAGTAAATTGATCCATGCAATGCATCCAGTAATTCATCAATGACAGGAATGGGAAACTTATCTTTAATAGTGAGCTTGTTGAGCTCCCTATAATCCGGACACATGCGCCATGATCCATCCTTCTT
>APFE030177882.1:0-12394 GCA_000404065.3 Pinus taeda
GGGGAGTTGGTGGCCATAAGGGTGCACATTGCCTAGAAGTCCCCAATTTTGTGAAACATGTCCCGTACATTGGCAAAACATTTTCTTGTGTATTTCACTTAGTTTCGCAAAATGCGGGGTGGTAAAATGTTTTTCTAAACACTTTCCCTCATTTTGAGGACGTGGGAAGTGTAGGGGGCAAATCCCTATGGAACAATCCAAAAACAGTTTTAAATATATGATAACATACACACATATGATACGATAAGTAAGAAACTTGAATTTTAGAAAATATTTATTAAACCCTTTCAAGAATTGTGCATCCAAGTTTAAAATTAAATAATAATATTTTCTCTACACAAAAAAAGCAACAATAAATCATTTTAAATCAATTGTGGTTGTCTTAGACTCACATCTAAGATTGCAAGATTTGGTGGACCAAGAAATATTACTTAGAAAAATTAATTTGAAACCTACAAATGAGTAGCCAGGTGAAATGTTTGTGAATTATATGAAATGATGAGCTACAAGGTTAAAATATTTTACAGTGTACAAGAGTTTTGAAGATTTGGACTCCCAATTTCATATAGTGTAAAGAGAGCTACATAAAAATAAGAAGAAGAACAAACAAAGAAAATAAATATGGGCAAAGAGCGAACTTGACATAAAACCTTGACATTTCACAAAGGGTAAACTTGTGACCATGCTAATTAGAAATACATAAGGATGTTTTGAATACTAATGAATCAATGTAGATGATTCAAAAATCTAGAAGAAGAGTCACTTGTCAAAAATCTCATGAAATGACCATAACAAATCAAAGAACATGCATGATGGTGCAAGAAACAAATATTTTCTTGCAAAACTATTCTAAAACCTAGATTTCAATTGTTTGTGCATAAGCAAAGGATTAATGAAATAGTTGCATTCTAAAATTAGCTAGAATCGATCAGATCCATGACTATGTGAAATGGATTGTAGTGTAGTTGTACACAAAAAATTTACAATTTGTAAAAATTAAAAGAATGAAACTTCCAATTTCCATATAAATGAAAATAAAGTTTGATGAAAAGAGGGAATTCATTACTAAGCTACTACTAGTGCATTATACTAATGAATGAAAATTTCATATAAATCATCTATGGTCAAGATGTGAATGAATACACATCACAAAGGGAAATGTATAACCCAAATGACATGGTTACATACTACAATTAGATAGACCAACCAACATAGAAGGAAACTTAATACATGGAATGAAATGCTAGAGTTAGCAAGTTGTTGGCAAGGAAAGAAATGCATAGGCCAAAATTAGTAGGTTGTTTAGAGGGAAAGATCTTGGTGGTGTCTATTTTCATTTCAATAAAGTCAAACATTGTGTCATTAGTTCTAGGATTCTAGAGAGATATTCCACATGATTGACAAATTGATACCAATAACAAGAGAAAATTACTATAATTGGATAGCTCATGTTAAAATCAATGAATTTCATGAATCGAACTTAAACAATTTGACCTTTTGGTTGAGCTTCGACAAATTTCAAAGTTAGAGGGTAAAATTTGATGAACCCTTTGGTTTTAATGTAGAAATTGATTCAACATGTTTGTGGGAAATGGTCCTACACTGGGAGGATAACACTCCTATCAATCCCCTAGGCTACACCTAATTGAGAAATAAGAATATGAATTACAAAACCAATAGGGTCAAAATCGATATATATAAATTTTCAATCCTATCTATTTCTTAATTTTTATTATTATTTGTATGGTATGTAGTACCTTTCTCCCTTGTAGGCCAACTCCCTCTTTTGTATTTTCAAGAAATTATCTTAGTTTACACATAAAAGAGTATAGTGCCTAATAGAAACTTTTCATTCTTGCACTTTCCCTTCCTACCTAGGCTACTAGGGTAGACATTTCTTAGTACCATCACATATCTCTATCTAAAATCTATTTTGTAAGAAGAAAGGACTTATTATTTATTGTTGGGTTGTCTAATTAATATCTTTCATTTATACTTCTCACATAATGTTTATGTCTATTTGTATAACCACAAGGCAAAGACACATGGACCATTAGTCTGAGATTCTAAAAAAATTGAGCTAAACAACAACTTTTCAATTACGTTGTCCTATTTATGCTTGCCATGGCATGGATCCTCAATTCAAATGGAGCAATAACTAGAAAATACCCATTTATTCTTATCTTATAGTAAGGATATTAGTTATTGATCTAATTTTTCTAGGGAAAAATAGGACCTTAATTCTCCAATTTTTTATCCAACTACCATTGGAGGATACTTAATGACAAACTCCACAAATCCTACGAGTTTTTATCATTCAACAAACTAAAATATCCTAGCATACTCACATCATAGGGCTTGTGTTTCTTGTTCTCCGAACACATTGGAACACCATCCCCTTAAGTCCATATCATTAACTTTCTTAGGATATCCCCATGTACCTTGCATGGTACACTCACCAAGTAACATAAAAGGATCATATCACATGATAAAAGTTTGATAGCCTAATTACTATTGTCACTAGGCTTCCACAAAGTCATAAACTATAGGTTAGTTCATTAATATGTGTACATAAGTATGAACATAATAACAACATCCCTATAGGGATTATATACATACATACTCACATCATAGGGATTGTGTTTCTTGTTCTCCGAACACATTGGAACACCATCCCCTTAAGTCCATATCATTAACTTTCTTAGGATATCCCCATGTACCTTGCATGGTACACTCACCAAGTAACATAAAAGGATCATATCACATGATAAAAGTTTGATAGCCTAATTACTATTGTCACTAGGCTTCCACAAAGTCATAAACTATAGGTTAGTTCATTAATATGTGTACATAAGTATGAACATAATAACAACATCCCTATAGGGATTATATACATATTAGTTTGCAAAATCATATACTCTAAAATACAAATTATGAACATAAATTTGTATACCTATATTTGGACTATATAACTTTAATGTTAATACAAATAGAAGTATATACATAAGAAACATCATGATCTCACATCACATAATATATGTCTAAAATGGTCACAAATAGATATATTTGTACTATATTATAAATATAAACGAGTTTGGTTAACTCCTTCTAAACAAGGCATTAACTTGAACCATATTGAAAACATAATTATAATATTTCTCGACAAGGACTCAAAATGTGGGGAACCTATTGACGGTGCTAGAAATCCATCAACCAAGGGGGTCTCCTCGATGTGAAGTCCCATTAGACCTCACACCGTTTGGAGTAGGAGCCCCATTCGAAGTATCGACCCGACCACCATAACTTAAGGTTTTCCTTAGTTGCAATGGATAACATAAGTGAGTATGCACATAACCTTTGAAATCATCAAGTACGATGACACTATAAAACACTAATTTTGCAATGTGTAAGAGACTTTCCCTAGCAGGAGGTAAGAGTGATCCAGATTTATGAAGGAATGAAATGAAATACAAATATAAATAGAAAACATAGAGATACAATGAAAACAAAACTTCAATTCATTAATAATAAAGTACTAAAAATTGTTGGCATGCAAAATGGAAATAAACTAACTTTGGTGATGGTAGCTTATCTCTAAGAATAGATGTGGTGGTTACATGCCTTTTGAATTGTGTTACAATGAGGATCAAGGGGCCTATTTATTATTGAGAAATAATGGAAAACCCTAAAAATCTAAAAAACTAACCCTAGGAGATGAAGCGCCAAAAGTCTATGGACCTCATTAGGGTAAATTGGTACAACTTCTGGAGGCCGTAACTTTGGCATACTACCTCCATTTGACACGTACGATACCTAGTTAGAAAAATCTATTTGAGGACTAAAAATTTCTACTCCAAACACCTACCACAGGTTGCTAGTTTTCCTATTTTCCATTAAAAAAAAACATCGATTAGGGCCTCAAAACGGCTCTGGAAGTTCATGACCTAAAAAAGGTAAACTATCCTACAATTAAGGAAACTGAAAGAAACAATGGTGGGGGTCCAAGTGGAATAGGCAGGTGGCTACCAATATCCACCTAGATCAAAGAGTGGTTCTCTATAAGGAAAGTAATAGTACTATCCTAATAGAGGCACACAAGCACATGAAAAGATTCATTAGTTATCTAGTGAAGTAGTTCACATATACACAACGATCAATAAGTGAAATACAACGCACATTCAAGAAAATAAGTACCAAAGCCACCGAAATAGTTGAATTTCCTTAGTACATGTGAGCAAAACACATACCGCAAACATATAAAGAATAATATTACTATATTCACAATACATGCATGAAAATGTGTTGGCTCATCGAACTTTTGATTATTAGGTGAAAGATCCAAGTACATAGTTACAAGGGTGAGCCACTAGCTCCAATAATGGAACATTAAGTCACTTCTTGCTTCTCCAAAGAATGTTCTCTCCTATACTAAGCTAGAGAAGCCAAGGCTAACTCTCCAAAGACTAAGTCTCCCAAAATCTATTTGCTTGAGTTATGACGGTGTATTTATAGCAAGAGGGATGACCTTTCATATCCCTTATGACCCTTGAGTTACCCTCATGACTCTTGGACTTCTAATATGACCTTTGGACTTCTATATGACTTTTGAACTTTTCCTAAAGACTCTTTTATCCATATATGACTATGTGACTTTTCATATTCCACATATGACTCTTGGACTTCCATGCATTGAATTTTTTCCTTTCCTTTTGATAATTACATCATTACATCCACAAATGATGTGGAAAGACTCATGGACACACATGACACTGTGATGACACTTGCTTAAGTAACAACTTGAAAATAATAACATGGACTTCATAATGAGGTGGAAATGCCAAGTTATTCCTCTTGTTGCTTTGCCTTTGATCTTTGGGAGATATCTATTCAGTACTTCATCTTCATGAAATATCTACATTTTTATTCATCTTCACTCTCCAAAGGGTCTTGAATCAGTATGGAGTCTTCACACAATCTTGATCTTTGATCTTCTGTCATAAGCTAATGTCCCTTCATCTTCTTGCTCGACGACTCCTTCATGGTTCCTACTTCACAAGTGTCTTCTCATATGTTCTCCTTCACATCCTCCTTGAACATCATCTTGTCATGTTAAGATTCAGTACATGCAGATGAAATTCACTCATGACAAGACCCCATTGGTTTGGAAATCTCCAAGTCTAACTCTCTTCATGCAATGCACTGGTTGATTTAGAACAAGGTATTGGGCCGAGGAGGAGGCTTAGGGATTGTGCAGTGCACAATTCCAAAAGGAAAGAGTGAGGCTCTGGTGATTGTGATTATGAAATGCACAACATCTATGGGTCAGAGAAGGAATATTACACATTTGAGGGAGTCAGGGAGACAACAGTGAGAGCTTTCTCATTGAAACTGTGCAATGCATAGTTCTAGGAGATAGAGGCACAATAATGTGCAGTTGGGAAACTTAGTGAGACAATGAGGAAGGCTTTATCACTGTGATTGTGAAATTCCAAGTGCAGGGAGGCCAATGATTGAATATTGTGCAGTAGAGCAAGTCAAAGAGGAAAGAGGAAAACAGGAAGTGCTTTCTCACTGAGATTGCACAATGCACAATTCAAAGGAGATACTGAGCCATTGGATTGCATTGTTTCATAGGTCAGATAGATAGAGAGAAAAATTGTTGATTGAAATTGCACAATACATAGTGAAATACTGACTAGAAGGAAATATTTTGCAATTATGAGGAGGAGGAGGCAACATTTGAGCACTATTATTGCGCAATGTGCAGTTCAGAGGGGCTAAGAGGGTCCAAATTGGTCGGGTAGAAAATTTTCAGGAATTTGACTATGTGTGGGACTAGTGAGGTAGAGGTGAAACCAAGGTAGGAATTTAACATGATCACACACTCATAACAATCAATGACATAACATTGAATACTCAACACTCATAATCAACATGATCCCATTAATGCAACGAAAAAACACCATCCTCCTCCAAATTCAACACTTATGATACACTTTGTGACAACAATGACGACACTAGTAGAACATTGCATAAAACTTGGGGAATGTGTGTAAATCATGTCATTATGATAGATGGAAAATATTAGAAGAGGAGAATTCATAAGAACTACCCTTCAAGAATGTACAAATGACTCCCTTTGACTAGATGTGACACTTCCCCAACCACAAGAGGACACTTGCGAAAGTAAGAAAAAATTGCAAACAGAACTTGCAAAGGCTTAAAGAAAATGAAAGTGACACATGGCAAAACAAATGTAACATGAAAATGACACTTGTTAGAGTGAAATCAAGAAAAAACAACAATCACGTATTTGAAAGTGACACTTGAAAAAACAAAGGTGTGCTAAAGCAACAATTGAGAAAACTCACTGAAATAGAAGTACAATTGCAGTCGAAGTGAGGAAGACTATCAATGGAGAGTGCGCAATGACTGTCATCATGTGATTGCAGTGAATTGTGCTTATGGATTGCGCAATCACTATAACTACTAATTGTGCAAGCTTTACCTTCAAGAGATGTGCAATGCCTATCTAAACTTGCATAGAAGGATGTTTGTTTGTGAATTCATCAAAGAAAAAACATGTGTTAGCAAGTGACTTTGGCACTTAAAAGAAGAGTTAATAATTTGCAAAACATTAGATTACCATGAAGTTACCATGGGAAAATAGATTGTGAGATCCTTAGGAGGCTCCGAAATTCAAGTGTAAGAAAAATTTTGGAGGGTGGTTGTCATAATGACAGGAAAAGAATACTCATATAACATGCACTACCTAAAACACATGAACTTACAACCCATGGACTATCAACACTTACACCAACAATACATTGGAAATAACAACAAGAGACCAATGATATCCAAGATAGGATGTGCATTAGAAAAACAAGGTATTGAATTTTCTACAAGATGAACAATAGAAGCCAATTTGATGATATGATAATTACTACCTAATGATCTTTAACAATTTATCTTATGCCACTAATATCATTAATAAATTTTATAAATGAAATATCAACAATAAATGTAGTGAAAATAGTAAGATAATAAAGAGACAGTCATGCACAACAAATTTTCCCTAGGAAACCGAAACTTGGGAAAAAACCCAACAACTTTTCTTCTAGGTGAAATTATTCTTCAACAAAGTTTAAAAATCCAAATTTGTTTAAAAATCTATGCCAAAATACAAGTCCAAATACCAATCAAACCCAATTAATATCCAACAAGTCAACACTAATCAAACCATCCAAATAAAAATAAGTCAACACTTGTCAATAGTCAACATTTTGACCTACAGTCAAGCTCGGACTTGCAGTCAACTCAACCAGTGGTCATATCCATACTGTGGTCAATTTTAGTCAATAGTCAAACTCATTTAAATTCAATTTTCAGTCAATTTAGCCTTTATCTATTCACATGTGTGACTGCTTAGAAGAGAGAGGATGTTATTGTTGAGCTATGGAAAAGATATGAATTTGACATTTATTTCATTATCTTTTTCTTTAATCATAGATATCGATATATCAAATAATTCTAGCAAAAACTAGGGAGGTATTGATTATTGCAATTTAGCTAATTATTGTCTTTTCTCATGCAGGAAAAAGATAAAATGGAAATTACCGTTCCGGGGAAAAAGACCAAGTGAAGTAACTGTTGTTCCTTCACTAGAAAGTAGTATCCAGACAGCAGGCCAAGAGTGGAATGTGCAATTATGGATATGGGAAGAGAAGATCACAACATCAGTGCAAAAGGAAAAGAGCTAAATGAAGATGGAGATTTAGAGGATCTCTCAGGATCTCTTGATCCTGAGAGATCGTTGTACTACTTTATCCGCTGTTACTATTTTGTCATTATAAAAGGGACAACGATTGCAAAGAAAGGGGGATCGTTATTCCGAAATTAATATTGTATTTTTACTTTGATCATCAACTCTCATTGTTGAAATAGAGTAAGAACTGGCTGTAACCATTTTTCATATGATAAATACATAATACAGTTGTCGTTCCTTCTTTCATACTGAAGTAAACCGGCGGTGCTTCACTAGCGGCTAAGAGCCTGGCCCTGGTGGATTCACTTGCTGTTCTTGTACCATTCCTTTACGATTTCTACCATGTGATGGCTTGGTTTGGTTTATAGTCACATCACTTTAGTATTTCTTATTTCCAGATTTAATGAATTTCTCTGTTTTATATGATGTAACTGAATTGCGTTGTTGTTCCTTCTCATCATAACAAGATTACTATTTTCTGTGAATATATTGTTGTGTTGTTCATTTCAATTACTAAGCTTTGTTGTTCATTCCAGTAACCTAACTTTGTTGTTCATTGCAATTATATATATTTGATGTTCATTTCTATTCTATATCAATGTTTTTTGTTTACTTTCTGCAATCATTTAGCTTTGCCTTTTAGCATTCCTACAGTTAACATAATCACTTTATTTCCATCAATTGCAGTAGCATTGTTGCCATTTCCAATTGGTTATTTAGTGTGGTGTGTGTGAGATCAACAACTGTAAAGAACATTGGCTATCACTGTCAAAGCTCTCGGATTGAGGATCTTATTTATGTTTGACTTAGTCTGCATCAATTAAACAAGGAATGAGTTATTGATACTGTATCCTTGACTGATAATTATTGTTAATTTCCTAAATGAATGATTTAGTTTTAGAGCATTGAGTTTCTTTTAATTGCAAATGAGTTTTATTTCAAGCATCCATTTACTCTTGTATTTGAAAGCACTGTACTGCAATCTAGAAACATTACTCTTGAGTAAATAGTTGCCACAAACCGTGTACACTCTTGAGATAGAAAATCTCACTTGGATTGATAATTAATGTAGGATAAATAGGAGTTAAAAAGACACCTTTTATCACTCAACATTTTGGCGCCATTGCCAGGGAGAGTGTAGCCATTTTTTTAAAAGAGTAGTGTGCATTTGATGAGCACCTGTTAGGAGAGAATTGGGTATTAAAAACGGAAGGTAAGAACTTGCGTACGGAGCATGTAAAAGCCCTGCTCCCCCGCCCAGTTTCCAGCAGAAGTGTTAAAGACTTAGGGCAGAAATAAATATTTGAGTTGTGTGTATGACTGAGAAGAAAAAACTTGAAAATAATCCAAAACCACTACCCAAACCTGACAAAGCTAAGGGACTAGTGACCCTTGGTTGATCAACCTTCATAGACGCTATCATTAAGAAAGCCGAATCTCAACCATTAGTGGGCCCTAGAAAAGTTGCTTCTAGACAACCTACTGGCTCCCTTTGGGCCACAGGCTCACCATCTGTAGCCTTTGCTGAGGTACACAACCAAACATAAGAGACTGAGCAAGATTTTCAAGAAATTGAGAACTCTCGCCCAATTTCTTTACAAGAAGGGAATTTTAGTAATCTCCATGAAGGAGGAGGAGAAATAGGGGAAACAGAAGAGCTAAGATCCCCTCTTGAAATAGTTCAAACACAGCAACCCAGATAAGGGGAGTACTATCAAGATTATCCAAAACAAAGTAGAAGAACTTGAGGAGCCAAGATCCCCCCAGATCGTAGTTCAGCAAGGAACACTCATTATCCCAGACCAGGGAAGTGTTGTTAAGCTCATTCCTACTCCTTCCAGTCATCCTAGGAATAACCCTATGGAAATCCCAGAAGGGTATTGGCACATATTTGATCAAATGGCTTAGAACAAACAAACACCTCAAACCTCCACACTATAGTATCCCATCGTGGACACTGCAGTTAATGCACCTATGAAGGCCATTCCTCTCCAGAATATTCCTAAATTCCATGGCTTAACATCAGAGGATCCAAATGAATTTCTGTTTGAGTTTGATGTATTATGCCGGGGGTATGACTATACCACCTATCCCCAAAAACTAAAATTATTTCCCTCCACATTAAAAGGAGCAGCTTTACGATAGTTTATGGGGTTAGGTGGAGACATTATAAACTATTAGGATCAAATGAAAACTGCTTTTCTAAAAAAATATCAGGGCTATTGCAGATCCAAAGAATTAAAGCATGAAATATTTCAAATGATAGCAAGACCTAGTGAAACACTGGAGGAATATGTAGAATGCTTTCAATACAATCTCCAGAGGTCTCCTTATGCATCTTTACCCTTGCCTAAAAATGTGTTAAAAACTGCACTAATTAAGGGGATGAAAGAACAATGGATTAAAACATTAAACATTATGGGCAAAGGTGACATATATTAGGAAAATTTTGCTGACATCATTGATTTGTGTATCAGGAGTTCAAGAGGCAGCACAAGACTGAAGCCAACAGAATGTGAGATGATTAAAAGGGATAGCAAGATCTCTGGTGGAGGTATAACCTGCGCAGAAATCAGCAATCTACTAGAAGATTTCAAAACTGATATTCTAGGGAATCTGACAACGTAGTTTGACATTATGCAAGCTAAACAAAAGCAAGCAGAAGCAGAACAAAATATGGTGATATTCTGCCCTAGATGCAGAAAGAAACATTGCCACAAAGAGTGCCCACTAGATACGGTCAAAATCTGCACTATTTGTATGAAAGATCATGCCATAGAAAGCTGCCCATCACTCCCAAGACTGAAAGCAGTCTACAAAGAAGCAGAAGAAGAAACAGAACCAGTTTACCTATTAAATCAGTGCCGCCAGTGGCAACCACGACAAACAGGTATGCCCGTTGATCCATCCTCTTCTTTTCAACCTCCTCAGTATGATGCTCAGCGGTGTAAGGGAATGTGGCAGAATCAACCACCTTTCCCCAACTAGTCACAACAACCATTCCCCATATCACCTTGGCCAAATCAAACAAATCAACCCAATTGGCCGAACTTTCCTTACTGCCCACCATTTTGGCAAAATAATGCATATTCAACACAATGGTCACCCTCCACCTCGCAGAGTCAAGCCTGGCAGTCGAACTAGAAAAGATCTATGAATCAGCCAGCTGGAATGATTCCTCTCCCTCAACCTACACTGCCATCACCTTATACATTGCAACAAAATCCCCATACCAACTTAAGACCGTAGCTCCTAGCCCAACCCAACCCAAACCCCAACAATAGACCAGTTCAATCTGTGCAAATAATCGAAGGACCAGAACCAGAAACCAAGTTAAGGGAGTGCAAAGACCTTCAATTAAGATCTAGGCATATAATAGAATCAGAGGGAGATAAAAACACTCAAACTGAAAATCCATTATCTATAGAACAAAAATTACAAGAAGAGAATCTGCTTAGACAAAAAACTCATGAACAAGCAACCACCTCATCTCCTCCATTGCTAGAACGATTGATCATACCTTGCCCAATAGAACATCTTGATTTTGATCTTCTGGGAGAACTAAAAAAGTATAAGAATTCCACTCATCCAGGCTATACAAGACATCCTAATTCACACAAAAACTATCAAAGAATTATGTATAAAAAAAGCCAAAGAGGAAAATAACAACTAATCCAACTGTCCAAGTTGTTGGTACCCTATCTGACTTACTATCAGGAAGGGAAGCACCTGTAAAATATGAGGACCCAAGAAATCCTATAGTCACGGTGCAATTCAATGGATGCTCCTTCCCAAATGCCTTAGTTGATATAGGAGCTGCAATCAATATTCTTACAACCACCACTTGTCAAAAACTTAGCATTACATCATTAGACCCAACCACAACCTTATTGGAGTTGGATGACTGATCAGTAGTCAGACCAGAAGGCACATTACATGATGTAATGGTATCTGTAGACTCCTGGGATACCCTGTAGACTTTCTGATCATTAATCCTAAAAACCAACTGGATGGACACCCCTTAATTCTAGGTAGACCTTGGCTAGCAACTGATGACGCTTACATTGGCTGTCAACAAGGTAGCATGACTATAGCAAGAGGAAGCAATGTAAAGAATTTAGCCTTGTATCCTCCAGCCCAGCCTAGTTTAACAATAATCAAAACAAGAAAACAACCTGTATCATACCTAACTGAAAACTTTAGATCACCACTAACCATAGAAGATTCCCTCGAATTTAAAGACCAAACAGAGGATGACATCATTAACAAATTCATTAACCAACCAGAAACCAGATCCCATCTAAAATGTCACATGATCGAAGTAGCATTCGATAATGAAGTAAAAGAAGATCCCCTGAAAGATACTCATGATCAATCAATACCAACCACCTCTGTTTACAACAGCAAAACCATAGAAATTGAGCCAGGAAAAACTTTTAACATTAACAAAAACTTGACTACTGAACTGTTGGCATTATGGTTCTGGTATGATTTCAGATGTTGTACTTGATGGCAAACACCCATGGCATGGCTCTCATTTTGATGAAAATAAAGAAGTACGCAGGAGAACAGTTCAGAAGGTGCGTACCCGTAGGTATGCCGTGCAGGGACCGCGTCCAAATACGCGGG
>APFE030177890.1:0-11116 GCA_000404065.3 Pinus taeda
TGTAAAACCACAACAAGAATAAGGTAATTTCAATTAATATTTTCAATATTTTATGTTAAATATCTCAAAGCCATATGCCTTTACTTTGTCATAGGTGTAGTTTGTATCCATCCTCTAAGCTCTGCTCTTGATCGAAACCTAATCCTTTCATTTCAGTTTTAGTTAATATATTTAAAACTGTAATGATTTAGTTTTATGAGAGTGGTTTTTACTGATTTTTTTTAGTTGGGATTAATTTATTATTGTAATTTTATTGTTCCAATTTCTATTTCACTCCTTTTAGATTATTACATTTATTTATTGATTTAGTTTATCTCTGTGAAAGTTTGTGGTTTTATTGATTTCTTTCTTGATTAAAAATATAGTTGACTTAACCTATGCCTCTCATAATGGATGGGCCCTCCAATTATATTTTTAAATTTTACAAATATATTTTTCATTTAGAAATATATTTTTTGTTTATTTCTTATAAGATATGGTACATTTAAATTTTTTTATTATTGGATTTCTCTACATGAATTTCAATTATATTTTTATATTTTACAAATATTTTTTTCATTTAGAAATATGGTCTTTATTTA
Source organism: Pinus taeda (assembly GCA_000404065.3). Classification (NCBI taxonomy): domain Eukaryota; kingdom Viridiplantae; phylum Streptophyta; class Pinopsida; order Pinales; family Pinaceae; genus Pinus; species Pinus taeda. The sequence goes on from APFE030177890.1 coordinate 582, forward strand.
TATCTTATAACTAATGTTACATCTTCTTTTTACATTAGAATTGTGGTTAAATTCAATGTATTTTAAATTGTATATTCATACATTTAATTTATTCTAACTAAATTTTGTTATATTTGAATTTTTATTAATGGTATTTAATTTAATTTGTTTTTGAATGATTTTTTTATTAATGTTGTTTAGTTTAATTTAATTTTTCAAATGATTTTCAAATTTAAATATTTAATATGTTATTTAAGTTCAGCACTATATTTATTAATGGTACAATGATGTATGATATATTTTTTTAATTAAAATAACATAATGTACAAAGGAAAATGTTTGAATTTATATAATATAAAGTGATAATGCTCTTAAATTTAAATATTTATGATAAAATTAGATTGTAATGTAAATATTTTTTAAGATTGCTTTTGAATATATATTTTATTAAGATTTTCAACTACAACATATTTATATATAAACTTTTAGTAATCTACATTGTGTTAGACTAGGAAAGACTAAGCTAGAGTGGGTTAGGATAGACTAAATTAAACTAGGCTACACAAGGATAGAATAAGTTAAGCTAGGTTAGGAAAGGCTAGGTTAGGTTAGGCTAGGATAGGCTAGGAAATGTTAGGCTAGGTTAGGTTAGGTAAGGTTAGATTTGCCTAGGTTAGCCTAGGTTAGGTTAGGTTATGCTAGGCTAGGGTAGGCTAGGTTAGGTTAGCTTAGGCTAGGTTGGGCTAGGGTAGCTTAGGTTAGGCTAAGGTAGGTTAGGCGAGGCTAAATTAGATTAGGTTAGGTTACGCTAGGATGGAGTGGGCTAGGATAGGCTAGAGTAGACTAGAGTAGCGCAGGTTAGTATAGGTAGCTAGGTTAGTCTAGGCTAGAGTAGGTTAGGGTAGAGTAGGCTAGGCTAGGCTAGAGTAAGCTAGGGTAGGCTAGAGTAGTCTAGGCTATGCTAGGCTAGAATAGGCTAGGTTAGGCTAGGAAAGAGTAGGATAGGCTATGCTAGGCTATGCTAGAGTAGGCTAGGCTAGGCTCTACTAGGTTATAGTACGGGAGAGTAGGCTAGGGTATAGTAGTTTAGAGTCGGCTAGGCTAGGCTAGGCTAGGCTAGAGTGGGCTAGGTTAATCTAGGCTAGAATAAGTTAGGCAAGGCTAGCCTAGAATAGGCTAGGCTAGGCTAGAGTAGGCTAGGCTAGGCTAGGCTAGGATAGGTAGAGTAACAGTCTGGAAGCCAGATAGGTAACGTGTAAGGAAGAAAGCCAGGCAACGTGGAAGTGGGGTTTGTCTTAGGCATTTTGTAAGGCATAATCCCCGACCGTACTTGGCAGTTTGCTCATAAGCCCCGGCCATACTTGTCGGACTTGGCCTTCAATCCATTCGTGAGGAAGCGAGAAGCTACTCTCTTTTGGGCTAAGGGTCCTAAGACACAATCCAACCAAAGGGAGAGTTGGGAGAGACAGATATCGTTGCTCGACCAAAGGGAGAGTAAGGATGGATATTAACACCCTTACTTACCGTGTTGGAAGGCAAAGCCTGACCTCACACCCACTCCTATTGATGGGTTGGAAGGTGAAGCCTGACCTCCCTCCATCCATGGGCGCATCCTTACCTTCCCTCCATCCATTTCTCTATTGCTCCTTGTACCCTTTCCTCGATATAGTAATTGACTCGATAGAGATAGTCACCCGAAAGACTTACTCTGACTCTTAAGGGAGCTCTGCTCAGGTTTTACAGAATTCCATCCGTAATAACTAAACTCTACGGCACCGACGAATCGAACCCCTTTGAACCATATAAAAACTACTGCAACGTATATAACGCGCCTGGATCAAGGCCGAAGGCGAAGGCAAGTCCCCATTCCTATGATCACTCCTATTCCCTTGCACCCAGGCCCACTTCCATAGCGGACATGCCAGTAGTTGATCCATCCAAGTGTTGATGTCAGCCTTAGAAGAATTAATCAGGTATACTGGAAGTGCAGTATACGGAAAACAATATGGATAGGAAAGAACGCTCGATTCCTTATTTAGGGCCCAAGCAACTCCTTATTCATTTTCCTTCTCGACCCAAGGAAAGAAATAAGCGAACTTGAGCTCGCCCTGGCAGATCGGCCTTCCCTTCCTTTTCGACTTGCCTCCATTCTTCGAACTGCTAATATACCCGAAGGTACTGGCATTCTGGCAAGCGGGCATGGGATTACCCTTTCTTTGGTGCAGAAAGAGAAAACATAACTCCATAGATCATTAGACAAAGTGTTTATTTAACGTATTAACTCATACGATTTCGGCCATTAGCTAGGTATCTAAGCTGTGGGTGAATCTAATGCATCTGGGCCTCTAACATTGATGCTGGGTGATCAATTAGATCATTCAGTGATTTCATATAAAAACCATAACTTATACTGCTTATCGAACTAGGAGATCAACACCTGGGACTTTGACTCGGTAAACGAGGTAAATCACAGGTTCTTCTACAGGAGGAAAGGATGCTCGCTCTATTGCTTTCACTTAGCTAGAGATCAATTGGTTCTGGTTAAAAAACGATTGCTTCAACGGATGCTTCCTCTTATGCGACTTATGGTTCGATTCCGATCGTTTCTGTTCTCATAACCATAATAAAATCATAATTACGTATATAAGAAAAGAAGACCAAATCTTGGCACAAGATTCCATAGGAGAAGGGTTGCGTAGGGAGCTGGCATCGTTCAAGGGAAAGCATTGGAAAGGCTTTTTATATGGAATCAAATTCCCTAGAAGTTCCTTTAAAGGTACCTTCAAAAGTAATCCATTTTCCTCAAACTATATATAAAGTATATAAATCCCAATAACCGAAGGGAGTGATAACCTCCCCATCCGAGCGAAGGGACGGAGTCACTCACTATTCATATGGTGAGGGATTCTTAGCCACGCTGGGCTACCTAGCGTAAAGGAGGTAGCCCAGCGGACTGACTAGCTGTAGGTGAGAGCTATAGCGTACAGTAGGTTATGAGCCCCAGATTGAGGAGGAGGCTAAAGTGCGTGGGGTCAAGCCCTAGTGAGGCTACTGGGAAGGCACTTATAGGGGCCTAAACGTGGATTCGAAGGGTAAAGCCAAGCGAGTGTATTAGCCAAGGTAATAGCTATAGCGTAATAGCCCATAGAAGGAGGTTGGGCTTATCACCTCACCCCAGCCTACTAGCTGTAGGAAGGTGAGATCTACTCCCCAGCCCAGTGTGTTTGGCTAAGCCAGTGGATCCAGGCTACATTATCTATGTGAGCATGCATTTTTAGTAGCTCTAGGTGTTGGGATAACCTAGGGAGAGATATAAATTTTATATCTAATTTCTTCCAGTCAAATTAATGGTTCAAATGAAGATGGATACCTTTGATCCCAATTCCTGTCAATATAACAAAATGCATGCCTACCATCGTTTGGCTGGAATCAAATAAAATCCTCCCTTTGGTGCGTAGAGTCAGTTGTTTCCAGTTCCTCTCTTTGGCTAGTTGATCGAGTTTACTTTATATAAGTGAGCATTAGGAGCTCCTGGTGGAGGGCTAAAACCAAGCTTGGCAGCTAGTTATTCCCCAGTATAAGAGGTAAGGGGTAAGCAAACTCCCTATTCCCCGAAGCTATAGTATAACGGGGCAGGGTCAAGGGTCCAGTAAAACCATGAAACCTTCTTTCTCTTTCTACACTAACCATACCATGGATTTGTTTAGGGTGTTGCAACTAGCATATTAACAGTTTTAGGCCTTCGTTCATTAGAGCTTAACGCACGCTATAGATCGGTACCTTATCTTTGGTAACTTCGTGAAGACAAAGGGGAAGGAAGAGCTAAATAAAAAATAAAGCCCCGCGTTTTATTACTCTAATACCACATGAAACAATAGGATATGATGGTCAATTAACCCATATGAGTACCTACAGGCAGGAGAGAGGTCTGTGAGATAGTCAGGCGGTACATACAGCATGCATTTGGACGTGGGTGGTGGGAAATAGATCCTATCGCTTGGAACCCAAAGGCCCATCAGCACAGGTTACTCTACCAAACCCAACTAGATCTTATCGCTTCAAGAACAAGGGAAGGGCTATATGGCTATTCAAGATCCCCAGTTTCATTGGTTATAAACACTTGCATTACGAGAGGAAAAGGGAAAGGTTTCATTACATCGCCTCATTAGTGCCGACCTATGGGAAAGAAAGAGGTTGGAAAGTGAGTTGGGCTTCACATCCAGCATTAGGATAGGAGGACCTGGGATAATGAAGTTTAGACTAAGACCCCTCTGTTCCAGGTGTTATAACCTAATTTTCGGATGGATGATTAGAATCTTGCTTGGATGGATAGATTCTCCTCTTGGAATGTTATCCCCTTTCTTTGAGGATATATAGAAAACAGTCTTATCGAAGGGAAGGCAGGGAGCATACTTAGCTACACTCAGACATCCGGCTACATACAATAGGGACACTCTTACCCATTCATACGCATTCACAGGACAAACATAAGCTACTCCTTCTTCGGCAGCTGTCATACCCCCTTACAATCAGTCATACGAGTGTTACTAGACTAGACCATACCAAGACTATGCGAACCAGTAAAATCAAACAGGCAGAGTTGCCAGAGCGGCCTGCAGAGAGCCTCTTTTTCATTGGTTTACGAAGCCAAATCGTAGTCGTAGATAAAGTACTCTCGCCCGGCCCGCCCTACACCCTATATTTATTCCCTCAAAGCCATTTAAGCGAATTATTATTACTGACCGAACAATAGTTCGGCGTGCCCGCAATCCGAATCCACTTTCTTTCAGAGTTAGGATATAGTTGGAAATAGACATCATTTTGGGGTTTTATATATTGCTCAAGGCTGTCCCAAATAGAGTTTGAACACTCACTCATCATATGGGTAAGGGAAGCTCAAGGTTGTTTCATTATCATTCTTTATATATGTAATTATGCTTTAGCATCGTATGGGATTCGACCCTAATCGATCGTACCATAATATTGTATACAAAGAAATAAAAAAAGAAGTATTACTTTATCTTGATGGTAATAAATATATGGGCAATTAACCCTGCTATTTTTACCCCGTAAACCCTCTGCCTAGTTCTTTAGCTATTTATCACCCGCGAAGTCAATCAAAACAAAATAAGTAGTTACACTCAAGGCGAACATCACTCTAAAGGCCCCCTCCCTATACATGTTAAGTACAGAATTAGCAATATTACACGCCATAGAATAACGTACTAACAGAACGACCAGACCACTTTATACTTATACCAGCCAGATAGATCTTCAACAACAAATTCCATAAACCACCTATCTGGGGGAAAGGGCGGAACTAGATGCTTCTCCCCGGCCGAATACTTTATACGACCCCATAACATACCTTGAGATAACATCCCTTTATCCAAGGCGATCAACTTGGTAAGCAAGCACCTATCGGCCCCCTACTTTCTTCCATAGTAGCAAGCTACCTTATTGGGGGTTTTCCTAAGAAGGAAGTGGTTCATTTGATCCTTCCTTTCCCAATCTACCCAGCCGGGAGGACCAGTCGGTATCTCATATACATAAGTGTCGGGGTCGGGAAGACTTATGCATAGCCATAAAAGGTGGAGACCTACCCTATGTATGTATGAAATAAAGAATTAGCTAGGGTGAGGGTGAGCTTGCCGAACTCTCGTCCAACACCTTTTAGTTACTTATTTGAGATCCCAATAAGTCAAATTGAAAACGTAGTAAGCTTGTCCGCACCGGGCAAGGTCTGGCAGGGCTTGCTTGACGTTAGGAAAAGCAAGGTGCGAAGCCACTTGTCCCTCCGGGGGCAAGGTAATTTATTGCTTGCCCGCACGGGGCAAGGACCAGTAGGGGCTTGCTTGACATTAGGAAAGGTGCAAGGAACGTAGTGCTTGATTGACATTAGGAGAGCAAGGACCCGACAGGGGGCCTCGACCGGATAGGAGAGGATGGAAGCAGGCTCGACTAACAGGAGAGGAATGGAAAGCTTCCTTGACGTTAGGAAAGCAGGACCCGGAGGGGCTTGCATTCCTAGTGCAGAAATGTAATGCTTGCTTGATGTTAGAAAGCAAGGACCCGACGGGGCTCAACTGATTGGAGAGGATGCGGAGCACGCTCGACACCGCCCCCCACCCATAAAATCAAGGCCCTTACTGGGGGTCGAGCGTTCATTACCTCACCCATATTATTTAGGAATGGGGCCACTCCTCTCATATGGGGAGGGTGCGTAAGCACACTCGACTGTCCAGGAGAGGGTGCGTTAGCACACTCACTAATCTAGGTGAGGGGTCATCCACTATTACGATGGTGAGGGCCGCAGGGCTCTCAATATAAGGAGAGGACTTGAATCCAATTGATTTGCTGCCATAATGACATATATCATGAGAGTGATTTCCTAGAAGCAAATCCTGAATGCTATGCTGATACCGATCCCATCCACAAATCTCGATACTAGTCTCCGAACCCTACCTAGCTTCATAAATATTCATGCCAACAAGTCGTGCGATCAGGCCAGTCAGAAGGGCAAGGGCAGAGGGAGGAAAGGCAAGTTGACCCAGTCGATAAAGCAGTCGACTCAGTAGATCCTATAGACCCACCCATAGCCATAAAGCAAGCCAAACCAAAAATCTCGCCATCAAGGTAACCCACCAGCTTAAGCCAGGAGCCAGCAACATTGCTTCTACCAATCCCAACATCATAGGTTAACGATTACCTGCCTGCAGGTGGTATAATTTGTAATACCTAAGGTAGGTTACGGGCATTGAGCATTTGACTAAGCAAACCATTAGCACTTGGGTCATTTTATAAAGCCAACCAGACGCATATTGGGTTGTTTTATAAAGCCAACTAGATGCACCTTGATAAGGCATGGAGCGTTTGACTAGATAAACCAGAGGTAGTAATGGGTGTTTGACTTTCGTTTTGGATTGGGGAATAAAAGCTTTCACTATTGATTCTTCTTAAACTGTCTCTACCTCTCTTGTCTCTCCGCCTGCTGGTGGTGTCCCCGTCCCTGATGCTGCCTTCCCCCCTCCTTCTATTCTCTCCGGCTATCTATGTGACACACGATACAAGATGGATGGTTAGCAAGGTATTTAGCATGGGTATAAGGTATCTATGATCGCTTTCAAAACCACATTAGTGCACTATCGTTTTGTTCTAATTAGTGTGCAACACAACTTGTAGTTCAACCAGCTCTGTTAGTGGCAGCAATAAGAATAAATTAGCTTTGGCACTTAATTCAATAGTTATCCATGGAGTGAAAGCCCCGTAGTGTTGTTTCCTAGAAATATGCTATCTTCATGTTGTTGTTTACTTAACACCAAAAAGAGAAAGAAGTAGGAAGTTTGAGGTTATATTCTTCACCTTTGATGGATGGTAGTGATGTGATTATCTGGTCTCTAGGTTTAGAGAGCATTGGTCTAGCTGTATAGAGAGAGAAGGTGTGAGTATGAGCGGTCTGGAGTATGAGCAAAATGACTCTGAGTATGATGGCTGGGGATAGAGCAGATCTACAACGGTAATCAAAAACTAGATGGGCAGCAAGAGAGGTTGAGTGAAGCAGGCAGCAGAAAGGTCGATGGAAGGCATGGAAGACCTTCCCCGACTGATAAGGGAAAGCGTCTCCTTTCCCTCGGAAGAGAAAGACCTCCGGACCTTATATAGTTTCGCAAAAAGCAGTGGATCCATATGCAAGAGTAGATTCAGTAGTTGAAGAATCAGATCCTTTAGCATCAGTTGATCCAGTCAAAAAAGCAGTCGATCCAGCTTGCTTTGATGCTCGATATTCAATGTGTGCTTCCCCTGATCTGTTCCCCTTATTTATATGTACCCCATCCAATGGATGTGTTCCCACGGTGCGTTCCTCTGATCTATGTGTTCTCTTCATTGGGATTTTCATCACTACCCTACGGGACCTACGGCAATAGAAAAGAGAATATAATAGCAGTACCCATAGGGCCCTACAGGGAATACAAATAGCACCGGGGAAGGTTTCAACCTAAAGGTGTCAATTGAGATCGATGATTCTTATTTGTTTCAATGAGCTAGGTATGAGTGACGTGAGGTTGGTGTATAGCGCCAGATATTCTGGTATGTAAGAATTACGATTAGATGTGCTCCGATGGTATGGTTCTTGGACATGGAGATGGGGTATAGGTTCTCTTTCTTTTATACAATTTCTTTACTTCGCTATGACGGGTGTACCCTTGGGAAGGGTTAAGGACGGGCATAGGGATGGAGCCTGGTGCATGGTCCTTGGGCATGTATGTTTGATTGACTTCGTAGTATCGGTCCTTCATCGTTGCAATTGGTAATGAATGGGAAATAAATGTGTTTGTTTCGTTATTCCTTGAAGCATAGACAACAGGCTTAAAAGGTCCTCACCCCAGTAGTGATAGGAAGGAGAGAAGAGAGAAAATTAATATAGAAGACTCTCAAATAAGTAACTAGCTTTTGGTCGAGCCTGACGATCGTGAATCATGCTCCTCCTCCAACTTGATAAACATAAGCTCCTGGTGCTTAGGGTATTTTCTATTGATTGGTTTAGGCCTATTGGTGAATGAAAGTAGGTGGTCCCGTGTTCTCCGCCGACGAGTAAGAATCCAATCTTGAAACTTTAGTTTCTCTCAATCTAAGGAGAGGAGGCGTAAGCAGGCTCTCAATCTAAACCCACCCAACCAATAAGTTCCAATTTCAACTTTAGTTGCTTGACCAATAAAGCCCCCCACCAATAAGTAACCCTAACAGGAGGGGCTCGACTAAGCCCCCCCACCCAATAAGTACCTAATACGGACAGGCTCGACTGATAAGGAGAGGACCGGAAGGGGCTCTCAACTAGGCCCACCCCACCCAATAAGTCAATTTCAACTTTGTTGCTCGACCATAAGGTGCGTTGGCGCTCGATCCATAAGGGTAGAAGGGAGAGGACCGGAGGGGCTCCCAATCTACGCCCCCCCACCAATAGTAAAATTGAAATGGCAACGGGCTCCAATCTAAGGAGAAGGAACTTTTAGTGACTCGAACCCCCGCAGTTATTATTAGAAGGGGCACCCAAAAGTTCAAATTGAAACGTAGTTCGCTTGTCCGCACCTCTTCCTAATGGGAAGGCAAGCTTACGCAACTATTCCCCTAGATACGGAGATGGGAGATTGGAGATGGGAGACCAGAGAGCAGGTGGTAGGTTGATCAGTTAATGATTCCTTCCCCAACATGATGGGACTAGGCTCTGTCCTTCCCTGATCTAGTGGTACGACTGGTGGTATGAATGGGTATTTCCTTCCTCGATCTGATGGTACGATCAAGAAAATCCCTGCACTAGGAAGCGCAAGACCCTCCGGACCTTCCTTCCCTTACCTTAGGGTGGGTAGGGCTAGACTTTCCAACAGCGGCACCAACGCAGTACATTGACTCACAAACCAATCACCAATTTCTTCTCTACTACTAGGCATTCATCATCCTTGGATGCTAGGAGAGCTTCCACCATAACTTCCACTTCATCTCTAGTTTTGTCTCTGTCCTTAGTGGGCAAATTCAAAGGCTACCATGGATCACTCCCCAGGGGACCATCAGTCTAGGCCATTCTCAAGGAGACATTGGGAGACAGGCTCTTAGCTAGGCTAAGTTAGAGTAGGTTAGGGTATATTAGGCTATGCTAAGCTAGGCCAGGCTAGAGAAGTCTTGAGTACGTTAGGCTAGAGTCGGTTAGACTACGCTAGAGTAGGCTACGCTAGTTTAGGCTAGGATAGAGTAAGTGAGGCTAGGCTAGGCTAGGCTAGTTTAGGCTAGGCTAGGCTAAGTGAGGCTAGGTTAGGCAAGGCTAGTTTAGGCTAGGCTAGAGTAAGTGAGGCTAGGTTAGGCTAGGCTACGGTAGATTAGGGTGGGTTAGGCTAGGTTAGGCTAGGTCAGGTTAGCTTAGAGTAGGTTAGGCTAGTTTAGGCTAGGCTAGAGTAAGTGAGGCTAGGTTATGCAAGGCTAGTTTAGGCTTGGCTAGAGCAAGTGAGGCTAGGTTAGGCCACGCTAGGGTAGATTAGGGTGGGTTAGGCTAGGCTAGGCTAGGGCAGATTAGGGTGGGTTAGGCTAGGCTAGGCTAGGTTAGGTTAGGCTAGGATAGACTAGGTTAGGTTAGGCTAGAGTAGGTTAGGCTAGAGGAGGCTAGAGTAGGCTAGAATAGGGTATGGTAGGCTAGTTTAAGCTAGGCTAGAGTAGGTTAGGCGAAGTTAGGCTAGGCTAGAGTAGTTGAGGCTAGAGTAGAGTAGGATAGGTTAGGCTAGAGTAGGCTCGAGTTGGTTGGGCTATGATAGAGTAGGGTAGGTTAGTTTAGGTTAGGTTAGGTTAGTACATGCTAGAATAAGTTAGGATAGGCTAGGTCAAGCTAGGTTAGGTTAGGCAAGAGAAGCTTAGGCTAGAGTAGGCTAGGCAAGGATAGTTTAGGTTAGAGTAGGCTAGGCTAGAGTAGGTTAGGGTAGGTTGTAGTAATCTAGGCTAGGCTACTGTAGATTAGGCTAGGCTAGTGTAAGCTAGGCTAGGTTAGGCTAGCCTAGAGTAGGGGCTACACTAGG
>APFE030177891.1:0-10855 GCA_000404065.3 Pinus taeda
CTATCAAAAAATGGAGACTCAGGACTACAAAAACCCAACCTAGCCACAGTGACACCCTAAAAGATAAAAGCCAATGCAGACTTCAATTTCACTTGAGAAATCACTCCTTGGATATGACTAAGCAACACCCTTTGCAAGTGAAAGGAGAAAACCTTGAAATACCCTGTAGGAGCACGATTATATTATCTATTTCCATCCCCTTTTCTTGCACCAACATTTTCTCTTTCCAAATTTTTAATTACGTAGCCTTCCCACCGCCCGACGAGTTTCAAACACCCAGAAACAGACACAACACAGAACCAAGAGGTCGAGGTCTGCTCCTCGGCTCCTCCCTTATCACCCTTGAATGAAGCCATTCTTGTTCATGCCACACAAATAAAACATTCCATTGCCAATTGTCTTTGCATGCATGTGCAGGGGAAAGGATGTGGCTTCCCATCTTCATAAATGCTCAAAGGAATTAGAAGGTGGTGAGAAAAGCTGTCGAAGCCACCCTTAAATGCTCGTTATCACCCCCCTCCTCAGCTCCTCTCTTATCACCATTGAATGAAGCCATTCTTATTCATGCCACATAATTAAAACATTCCATCGCCAATTGTCTTTGCATGCATGTGCAGGCGAAAGGATGTGGCTTCCCATCTTCATAAATGCTCGAAGGAATTAGAAGGTGCCGAGCACAACTGTCGAAGCCACCCCTAAATGCTCGTTACCAACCCCATCGAGGATATTCTATGACGTCAATTTTACCTGAACTAGCGTAACAACATTTATAACCATTAGCTTGTTATAATTTCTTAATTTTAATTTAATTTTAAAGAATTTGACCTCTTCAATTTTTATATTTTCATTAGTATTTTTATTTAACTGGGTGAAAATTATTACATAACATAAGATGACATTACAATTTCCCTTTTATATTGGGTTAGAGAGTGTCTCTAGGCACAATTGCCATTAATGTTTTGTTGGGTAATAGATATCAAGATTAGCTGACATAATTTATACATAGTGCATTGAGAGTAAGTTTTTTTTTTTTTTTTCATTTTTGAGATAGTTAAATATTTATGATAGCTTTTGAGATATAACATGTGGATTATATACATGCATACTAAGTTGATGTTTATGCTTATATATGAACTAATCTACGCAGGGTTTCTAGCCTAACAAATGCATCATGGTACTCCTGAAACGACACCACACTGAAATATTGATGTTGACATTATTTAAACTTAGTGCAAGTTTTTTGGCCTCACGGAATGCATGATGGTACTCCTAAAATGACACCACACTGAAATATTGATGTTCACATAATTTAGAGGATTTTTTTTTTTTTTTTTTTAAATTATGTTTTTGGACTTTTTCTTAGATAGCTAAATATTTATGATAGCTCTTGAGATGTAACATGTGTCTTTGTAACATGTGTCTTATACACATGCAAATATTGATGTTGACATAATTTAGACACAATGCATTGAGATTATAGAGGAGTTTTTTTTTTTTAAATGTTTTTCGACATTTTTTAGATAGTTATTATTGATAGCTCTTGAGATGTAACATGTGTCTTATACACATGCATACTAAAAAGATGTTTGTGCTTATATATGAGCTAATCTACCTAACTCTTTTGGCCTCATGGAATGCATCAAGGTACTCCTGAAATGACAACATACTAAAATATTGATGTATTTTTATTTGCTTGATAAAATCATGTTTTTTGTCGAGAGAAAAAAATAAACTAAATATGAAAATTATTATAAATTTCGGAAAAACTATTCGTATATAAATATATGTTTAACTAATTTCTTAATAAGTATGTTCACAAAAAAATATTAATATTTTATTAGGTGATAAAAATGGAAATGATTAATAATAATATAATAATAATATCCATTTTTAAGGTCACAGCCAAGCCAGACACCAAATTGGTGTATGATACCCCCTTGTTTGTGGGACAAGGGACCCACGGTGATAAACATGGAAATTATTAATAATAATATAATAATAATATCCATTTTTAATGTCACAGCCAAGCCAGACACCAAATTGGTGTATGAGACCCCCTTGTTTGTGGGACAAGGGACCCACCTCCGCGCAGCGATTTTGAACCTGTGACTTCTTAGGAGGAAACACATGCTCTTAACCATTAGGCCCACTCAAGCTATGATATTAACTTGTATTTGAATTTTAGTGTAGTATTAAATGATATTAACATTTTATTATAATATCGAATAATAACCAGTTATACATTGATAACAAATAAAATTGTGAAAATTTTATTTATTAATAAAGTGGTTTTTAAAATTAACATTATTACTCTAATAAATCGAAACATATTTCGTTTTAGAAAATTATTAAAATATTAAATTTATTTTATAAAATTTCACAAACTCAGTCACGGATTGATAAAAAGAATAAATATCAACATTTTTATAAATCCCCTAAATACTAACTTTTGATGAACTGTTCAAGATATGACCTCTTTGCAGGTAATTAACATAAACATACACGTATAGTACTATACATCAAATCGACTTTATCGACTTTATTCCATGAACAGTAAATTCGACGGCGTGTCAATTTATATTACTTGCGGGAAGGTTCTTGGACTACAAAATTCAACCTTCCCGCTGCCCATTGCCGAAGGTTATGACCGCAAAAGTTTTTGATATGGAGATGTCATAGCAGAACTAAGCTGACTATAAACACCAGAAGTGATTGCGTTTTGATAAAACGAAGCAAAGCAAGTCGAAGGCGATGAAAGGAAACGAACCTATGACTCTGATTTTGTGAGAATTATATGCAATCGTCCATGAGGCATGCCAGGTTCAAATCGGTCTTATCCTACTCAAGCGCCGTTGTATTTCGTGGCGCATGGATTACGTATTATATAGAACGTTCATCAGCCATCTATGTTTGAATCCGAGGGTATTCTATTCGAAGATAACAACGATTACAAGTGCTCTTCTCTAGCTTCTAGGCAAAGGCGCCGCCGAACTCCTTTGACCCAGTGATCAGTAGCCACAAACCAGCCACGCTATAAGAGTGGATCTATGCTTCATGCAGAGCACGTCGCGCTAAAGAAAGCCTGTTATTTGTTTCAGCAATTTTGATAGCAGAAGAGTTAACAATATTCAGCATCCTTGCATTTAAATTCTAGTATAGCTCAAGGTTAAAAATCCGTTAGATCAGAGATGCAGAAATCGAAAAACCCATCTGTGCTTGTTGTCTTAACGTCAATAATACTTCTCGTTGATGTTATTGCCGTGGCACTTGGGGCTCCGGTTTATTCGAGTGAAAGCTATGACGACCCTCGTGGTGGGAAAACGGTGTCTAGGTCCGTTTGTAGGCAGACACGATTTCCTCAACGTTGTGTCTCGTCATTAGCTACATACGCTGCATACGAGACGGCAACGCTTGATAATTTGATGAATTTGATAATGAAAGAGAGTATGGAACGGGTACAACATGCTCACGATTTTGCTATGAGTTTAAACAAAAATATCATGAATGAAAAAGAACTTGCAGCATGGCAAGACTGTGCCCAACTTTTTGAAGATACGATTGATCATCTCAACGTTTGCTTGAGTAACAATTCAGTCAAGAAAGACATCCCAATTTGGCTCAGCGCAGCCTTGACAAATCAAGACACTTGTTTAAATGGTTTCCGTGATTTCAATTTAACAACTACGAGTAGCATAAGCCCTCCCCTGTCTTCAAGAGTTCTTAATGTGTCAGAATTATTGAGCAACTCCCTTTCCATGTACAAGCTTTCCAGCAGCTCTTCTGACAGCTTGAAAAACCGCCGTTTGTTGAGTTTTAAACCGAAGGAGGAATTCCATTCTCACTACGGTCGCACCGAGAAAGATGGATTTCCCGAATGGTTATCAGCAGCAGATCGAAGACTGTTACAATCATCCAGCCTTGCCAGCCAAGCGAACGTGGTGGTTGCCCAAGATGGTTCTGGTAATTATCGGACCATCACTCAAGCAGTAAACGCTGCGCCTCAGAAGAGTAATAAAAGGTATGTCATCTACGTAAAGACCGGAATTTATAACGAGAATGTCGAAATATCGAAGAAGATGACAAATCTGATGTTCATTGGCGATGGCATGGATCGAACGGTCGTCACCGGAAACAAAAACGTTCAAGATGGTTCAACTACTTTCAACTCTGCAACTTTCGGTAACCATTTAAATCTATGGATCTTCTTAAAATTTTGATTATATTATAGATATGTGTTTATATGCAATTCTCAATAATCATTTAAATCTATGTGATTTCTATGGATCTTCTTAAAATTTTGATTATATTATAGATACAATTCTCAATTTCAGTGTCTGCTGTCCTTGTGATCTTAAACGACTAATTGTTTGTTTGTGTGATAGCTGTTTCTGGAAATGGATTTATTGCGAGAGACATGACGTTCCAAAACACTGCGGGAGCTCAGAAGCACCAAGCCGTGGCACTTCGAGTAGGCGCAGACCTCTCGGTGGTGTATCGTTGCAGTATTAAAGGGTATCAAGACACTTTATATGTTTACTCCCTTCGCCAATTTTACAGAGAAGTAGATATCTATGGCACCGTTGATTTTATCTTTGGCAACGCAGCCGTGGTGATCCAGAATAGCAATATCTTTGCAAGAAGACCCATGAACCAACAACAGAACACAATTACAGCTCAAGGAAGAACGGATCCCAATCAAAACACTGGAATTTCCATCCAAAATTGCAAGGTAAGTGCAGCTTCTGATCTTCTAGCGGTTAAAGGGTCCATCAAAACATACCTGGGAAGGCCGTGGAAACAATACTCTCGAACTGTCTTCATGCAGTCCGCTCTCGATGACTTGATCGATCCTGCCGGTTGGCTGGAATGGGACGGAAATTTTGCGCTTCAAACATTATACTATGGCGAGTACATGAACACAGGGGTCGGTGCAGTAACATCAAAACGAGTCAGTTGGCCGGGATTCCATATCATCACAAGCGCCACGGAGGCGGCCCGATTCACAGTCGGTCAATTCCTTTCTGGTAATTCATGGATTCCAGCTACGGGGGTTGCTTTTACGTCGGGATTGAATTGATCATATTTTTGTAAAATCGCATATTCATTATTATTTTAATGCCACAATAAGTTTCTCCATTGAGTTGAGTTGCCATGGAAGAGCAAAGGAAGATGCTGTCGTGTCGTTGATAACAGCCATCTATTTCGGTTAACACACCCATAACAACGAAGCGATGTTGATGTATAGGGAGGTGTAAACTATGCAATTGTCCCAAAAAGGTAAAAGAGAGGCCATAGGATTATTAAATTAGAATTGTTGAATTTCTCTAGAAAAAATTGGTTCAAATTTGAGCATCTAGAATAAGCAAAAGAACAGTATGTTAGATTAAGAGATCATCAAACCATAGCAAAAGCATCATTAATCGATAAACATAATACAAGACCGACATTAATACTGGCCGGAAAGGTCCAACACTGTAAAACCTTTCAGAACCAACTATTGAAATGGGTGGAAGTTCAGTGAAGACCAAGAAATTCACTTTTAGGTTCTGCCGACATAAAATTCTTAAAAAGAAAGGAAAAAGCAATCCCTGGATCAGAAAATCCATGGGTCCGTTCCACTCATACATAACTTCATGAATAACCCATTTTTTCACCATATCTTCAGAGGCCTGCACTGTCTGCTTAGAAATTTTAAATCATAATGGTGATGATCACATTCCACCCAGCTACGATTGAGGCAGCAATCGATTTTCATCTTAGCATTGAGGCCAACAGCGATACATACCTTAGGTCTGCGTGTGTTTTCTACAGCATCAACCATATGAAGTCGGTGATCTCCACCATTCAATTGTGGGCTCACCCTCTTCTTCTCTACTGGCCCGCTATCAATGTCTAGCCTGTGAAAGGCACTCTTGTTGCCATGTGTCTGAAGCGTTCTAGACTTGTGCAGCGACAACCTTTCTTTTAAAAGAAGGAAAATTAAAGTTTAAAAACAAGCAGACGCAGCAGAAAAAGAACAATACTTTCCGTGACAATCCTGCAAACCAGCCAAATTTTACAAGTTTTACAACACATATACATATACTTCAGCACAGAGTCGTTACATCCAGAGAATTGCGCTGTATTCTAAAGCCTGGGTGGGACACGCATGCACCCGGAGGATGCAAATATTGCAAAGCTCCAATATGTCCGGAACGCGAAGTAATTCTTTCCATTACCCTTGTCTAAAAAAATAATGGTAGCCGAAAATAGGGCAACAATATCAATAAAATAAAACTTATATAAATGAAAGAGAACTGCAAAGAATTACCTGATGTGAGTGCCACAGGCGGGAGAGAGAGGCTTTTCAGGCATGCCAACCAAAACCAATTTCCCATTCACCTTCAATAAACTAATGAGAGGCAACAATGGATGGTCGGCAGCCACTGTATCAATTATGTAATCCAGGGACCTGGCTGCATCCTGCATCTGTTTCTCATCTTTGCTAATGAGGAAGTACTGCCCCCAAATACTCTCTGGCTTCCTTTTCCTTCTTGGGCGATGTACTGATCACCGTTACTTTCAGTCCAAAAGCTTTGCCAAATTTAAAGGCCATGTGTCCCAAACCACCAAGCCCCACAACGCCAAGGCGGCTTTTTCCAGGCTCTGTCATTTGGAAGTATTGCATGGGGCTGTATACAATTATTCCTGCGCATAGTAATGGGGCTGCTGCATCAAAGGGCAGGTTCTCTGGGATCTTCACTACAAACCTGCTTAATTTCACATTAGAGAATCGATTAAATCTGTATTTGCTCCAGATCTTTCAAAAAAAAAAATTGATCCCAATTCTCTGGGATCCCTAAAAAAAGAATGGAACAGTGATGTTTGGACTGGTGGAAAACCATCATTAGTATATTAATATTACAGTATACTTAAAGCTCTGAATGATGTCTTTCACAATGAGCTAATGAGTTGCAAATAGCATAAATGCAATCAAACACGATCATAAAAAGGTGGCATGTACAACTCTGAGACTAAGAGTCCATTTAAGGTTAACCTTGGAGGTGACGTTGTTGATTTTGGAACTCTATAAGCAAATGTAGATTTCGATATAATTACAAATATAAAGAGATCAAACTTTGGTCTAATAAAAAATATACTGATAATCCTCCAATAAAATTTTACTATAGAAATTATTATGGTTGATTCTTATTCGTCAAGTTGATTTATCATTTTTATTTAAAACAATTTATGTAACATAATAATTTATCGGCCATACATTTTATTTTTTAACTCATTATTTAAGAAAAATAATCATATTATAATAATTCACACACCATAAACTTTTACTCTGTGGAAATATATCTTATAATGTTAACATCCTTTTTAAAGAAAATAATACTAAAACGTTTAATAATTAAAACTAATTTTAAATTTCACAAAGTAAAAAGAGTTTTTTGTAACACATACAATAATTCACACAAAAAAAAGATTTCATGGATCATAGGATAATACAATATGATACCACTTCATCTGCCCGATATTTGAAATATATCTCATAGCGTGTAAGCATTAATGTGCGCATTATGGTAATTTATTTAATGGTTAAAACCTCATGTCCATAAGATTTTATGTTAATAAGCTGTACCAAATCCATTAATAAACATCGACATTTACAATGAATTTTCCATTTAATAATTATGTACGTTCTACTCGGTTTTTCGAGGAGGTGGCCTCTCTCCGCCTTATGGCTTGTACGAGCCTCCATTATATTAGACATTTGTTTAAGCACCTAGCTGGTCTGCAACCCAACGCTGCCAGCTGCTAGGACTTCCCTTTTCCGGCTGCCAAGTGTATTGCTCTGCACTGTTGGTGGAAGGGTCGAGATCCGGCAGCCATCCTTGTTCTGAGAGCTAAGACTATCCACCAGGGAATTTGCTCTTCGTGCTTGGTCAGTTGTTCGTAGACCACCCGTGAAACTTCGCTATGCAAACCCTAACCTGCTAAGGGTACGTTGGCGAATGGATCTCGTCTCTTTAGCTTCACTCCATAGTGAGTTCAACCAAAACATTCGACCCAGCCACTGCAGTCATACTGTACCAGCTAACACTCGAATTTCGTCTTCCATCTGTAAGCATGGCTTGTTCTGTTACAACGTTTTGATTTAGTTCTGCTAGGGTTATAATTTCTTGTTTTAAATTTATTCGCTTAACTAATACTTGTTTTCATGCTTCTATCCGCAGGTAAGTAGACTGTTATGCCCTCAGAATGCCTTTGGCGCCGACGGAAAGGGAACTCCGTCCCTCCAGACAGGTAATGGGTTTAACCTTTTTAAATTTTTGCAGTTCCTTCGAATTGTTCTTTACATCTATATTTCGGCACTGAGTTATCCCAATATTTGTGTGTAGGTTAGTCTGGAACTAACGGGCTTGGATGGTTTCTTTTGACTCCAACATTCCAGAATCAAGCTGAACCAGAATTCGCTTGTGGGTGAATGAAATGATACGGAAACCTTCCTTAGGGATGGCCTGCCCCCCGAATGAAATGGTAAATCGGATGTTTTTTTTTTTTTTTTCATTTTACCGAAAGCCATGTGGTTGTCATTAAGTGTGAGTAAAACCCTTGTTGCCGAAGGGCGTGATGTGTTTCTTTTGGAACGATTCTCCGGATAGTTCTTTGGAAATTGACACGAACCGAGGCTTGATTATCCGTTCGGTTGTTTACTCTGTTATATGAAATGTGTAAATTACTCTTTTGCTGTTAAATGATTCGGTTTGTCTCATAATACCCCATTAATGTTGTACTTACACTCAAAGAATATCTTGACTTGTTCTACCTATATTGATTATAGAATTAGCAAATGCTTATTTATCACTTGTATTGGAATTTGTTTAGTATCCGTTTTCTTGTGCAGTACATATGACAGAATTTATCGTCTTACTTAGACTCTTTGTTGCAGTATGCCGAGGATGTATAATTGTTCTGAACCTTTCTATTAAGTATAAAAATTCTTAATCATTCAGAACTGTTTCCTGGGTGTCCCCTTGGAATTGGCTGAGGAACAAATCTGGAATAGGGCAGTCATTCTTTTATTCCTTCCCATTGGGACTGATTGAGGAACAAATCTGGAATAGCGCAGTCATTCTTTTATTGCTACCCTTTAACAATATTAAACCCTTAATCTGGCTCTGTTGTAATTTTGGAACAGAACGAGCTCCCTCTACCCGTTGGGACTGGCCGAGGAACAAATCTAGAATAGCTCAGTCATTCTTTTATTCCTACCCTCTAACATTATTAAACCCTTAATCTCGTTCTGTTGTAATTTTGGAACGGGAATTGTTTTACCACTTCAATCTTTCATTTTTCTTTTCTTACTAGTCCGTACTGTATTCATCACTCCTACCCAATTTCTGGGTTATATTTTAATTACAAACTCTAGTATTAGTAAATAATGGAAATGACTCCTCTACCATAATCTTGAGGAGACTATAGAGCTAGTTGTTTAAACAACCATTCATTTTCCATATTCACATATTTCTTCCCGTACGACAATCTTTCTTACACCTTCAAGAAATCTTTATTTACATGGAATAATTTCTCGTATAATATCCGATTTTATGTAATCTTTGCTCGCTGCAAAGATTTTATTTACACACAAATATTTTCTTTTAGCAGGTAAAGATTGTACACAGTTATTTATTTCCATTATAAGAACATTTCCAATAATTTTTTATTTACACAGACGTAATTTCTTTTCAAATGCAACGAGCTTATACATTCTTTCACTACAAACCTAAGTAATTTCACATTACAAAATCGATTAAATCTGTATTTGGTCCAGATCTTTGCATAAAAAAAATTGATCGCAATGCAAAAATTGATCGCAATGCATGATTCATACAGCTACTTGGTCACAAACCATCAAGGAAGAATAACCTCCAAATGTGGGAGACCCATCCAAATAAATGTCGTGGGATACCCATCCAAATAAATGCCGTTATATGTCCAGACAACCTTCTCACAATACTGTTCTTGTTCTTTGCTACAAGAATCACACTGTTGGCAACTCCAAACCATGCAGCCCACGCCCACGCGATCTCCAACAGCGAAATTCTTCACCTCTGATCCAACTTCAAGCACAGTCCCTACGATTTCGTGGCTGCAATTTCATAGGGTTATCGAAAATTAAAATTGAGCATGAATTGATAGGGACCTAAGGTAAGGTCAGTGGAAAAAAAAGGAGTCAGTGGAAAAAAAAGGACAAAAGAAAAGAAGAAAGACATTACCCTGGAACCATTGGGTATTGGGCATTTTTCCATTCCTTCCGAATTTGGTTTCGGGTCAAATCAGAGTGACAGACTCCACAGTATGCGACCTTGAAAGTTACATCATGGGATCCAGTGTTCCTGTCAAAAATAAATTAAAATTTTCAACAAAGCTAAACTGAATTTTCCCATCCACTGGCAATTTCTTGCAAATAAAAAACTTATCTTATTTTCTGTCACCTGCGAGTGAAGTTAGAGGGAGTTAGAGGGCGTGAGAATGCCAGAGTCGTCCTTGGCAGCCCATCCTTCAACCTGACATGATTCTCCTGGCTTCACCATCTTCTCTTTGTAAAAATCAAAATGTCAGTTCGTATTCCAGATGATAAAACTCACAACAGCCAGATCAGAAATAATGGGAAGAGGAACAAAATCAAAATGTCAGTTCGTATTCCAGAGGATAAAACTCACAAAAGCCAGATCAGAAATAATGGGAAGAGGAAAGGCTTAGTGGGGTATTTAGCCAGATCAGAAATAATGGGAAGAGGAAAGGCGTAGTGGGGTGAAATTATTCGTGGAGTCAAATGCAAAAAGAAGTTTGTTGCGTGATTGAA
>APFE030177901.1:5100-23675 GCA_000404065.3 Pinus taeda
AAAGCTGAGCATGGGAATGCCCGCCTCAGCTAGATCATGAAAAAATGTTGTCATATAATGTATTGTATTGTATCTTATTACAGGTTGCCTCCCAGCTCAGAAAAACTTTAGATCCTCATAGTAAAGCATTTCACCTAACATCAAAAACGATTAACGACCTCATGCTTTAGGGGGAAACTGTTATAGAAATTTTTGGGAACTTCAACCCCAATCACAAATGTCCATAAAATGAGGGCTCTTAAGTCCCTAAAAAGGTTGCTTCACTGCCTAAAGGAACAAGGTCAATTGATTACATCATCTCCCAGAAGTTCTCCACTGTAAATTGCTCATAAATGGTCAAAACTAGACCATACTGAAAGCTCCATACAGAGGGTGCGATGCATATAACCTTCCCAATGTACAGGGTGCGATGCATACTATTTGGCTCCTCTGTGGGGTGCAATGGTCGGGAATGGACAAATGGCAGGGACCAAAATGCGAGGTGGAAGATCATGGAATCTTCCAGAAGCTTCCCCTCTGACACTTGCCAGTCCATTTTCGACCAAGGATGAGTAAGAGATCTTCATTCTCCAAGTGGAAGCAGGAACTATAAGAGAGAAGACGCTAATCAAGATCCCAAAAGATGACTCACCTCTCTGTAATAATCTATATATGGATCCCTCATCACAGAGATCCAGAGGCTGGAATTTTGTAATCTATAGAGAAGTGCTGTCAGTATTCTTGTGTACATTCACAATGTTGGGTGATTTTGCTTTGCTTGAGGTGAAAGAAGGGCTTCTTAGCTGGAGGATGATGCTGGGTCAGAGCTGCTCATGGTTGTAAGCCTCTTGCTACTTTTATCTGAATAAAGCTATTCTTGCTTCCTTCCATATCCTGGTGTACTTCTTTACATATGCTTGTATATGGTTAATGTACATTTGATCCTACATTATTTGTGAATTTAGATCCTTGTTTCTTGCATAGTAGTGTGTTGTTGTGATTCTACAGGTCCTTTTGAAGCTGAGCAGACAAAGAGCAGGCAGCAAAACTCTATCAAGAAGGAGAGGGAATCGAGCGCAAGACTCAGGTTGCCCCTCTTGGTTTTCCTCTCATCTACTTTCATAAAAGGAATCAACAGTAGACTTTAATTGTTTGTTTCTAATATAGCCACACATCTTAGTGGGAATAGCAGCATCCGTGTGGACACTATTCCCGTATAACACTAAGAAAAGAAACTAAGGTTACCAACTCATGTCAGAAGCCAGGTGGAACAGTCTTGAGGTATGATCTAACAAGTAAGAGAGGGGGTATCTCTCTTCCTTATCTTCAAAAACCCTCGTGATTGACTCCCATATTCGGAGCTTTCTTGGTCTTCCTAACGCTATTGGATTTTCACTCACTATTCAGACTCCTATTTTTGACAGTTTAAATGGCCTTGGAGAGTTTTCTCTCCACTCGCCTAATCCAAGGCCATAAAATATCCTAAAACTTTTTGGTGTGTCTAACTTGATGATTATAAAAATTTCTAATGTATTTTAGTTAGCGCTTGTTTTTAAATGGGTTGTTATTTAAGTCAAGGGATAAGCATAAGTGAAACTTGTGGTGTTTTGACAGTTGTTTTGTTCTTCGATGAAAGAAATTTCTACTAGGTTCTAACGAACTTCAAAGAAAGCAATAAATTCTTCTTTTCTTTTCTTTTACTCAAGCTTCACACTCACAAAAATAAACAAAAGTATGGATGCCCTAAAAGATGCACAATTTTATCCTAATGCAAAAAGTACATGCTGATGCAAGACTTAAGACTATTCTAAATCAAAGAATGAAAGTAACTTGTTTATCAATTGTAGTTTTCCACTTAAGATGTTTAGATAGGATATAAGTTGCTAATGCTCATTTTTGTCCAAACATTAAAAGCAAGCTTCAAGACAAACAAAAATGCATTTCACTCACGAAAAGGAAACTAAATCCAAACAAGGCCAAAGAAAGCAAAAACCAAGTTTTCAAGAAGTTTTCTTCAAAAGAAAAAACAAAAAATGACTTTTCAAAAGTGCTCCAACTAAGACTGAAAATTTATGATTAAAGAATAGGCAACAAAACACTTTGCAAGTTTACAACACAAAACAGGTGAAAACTCAACAAAAAGTGTGTTTCAAGATGCTCTTAACAATCAAAAAGTAGCCCAAAAAGCTTGGTGACAGTGATCAAAAGATCAAGAAAGACAACTCTCAAAACTGTCACATAACAACTTTCAAAAAGCAAAAAAAAAGTAAATGGTCATAAAGATGCAGTTTTGACATGCAAACAAAAAGATCACCAAAACAAGATTTGTCACAAAGATTGAGACCAATCTTTCTGTCCTGGAAGACCAGAACAACCAAGATTCCCAGAAAGAAATCTTGTGTGTTTAAAAAAAAAGTGATGATGCTTGCAACAAAACAAAACAAGACCAATACTCTCTACAACATGAGAGAATTTGAAATCACAAACTTCTTGTAGAAACAAAGATTGACACAGAAAAGTAACTATTCAAGAAAGACTTAGACCAGCAGACGGATCTTCAGAAACAAAAATATTTGAAAAATCTTGAGAATTTTAGGATATACGCAACTGTGTTGATGCACAACTGCGTGTATACTCTATTTAGTCTAAGGAAACCTCTGTATACATGGGTTCACTGAAGGAAACTTGTGTATATATGCTTCTGTAAACTGGAAAAACATCGTATATAAAAGATCACAAGAAAAAACAAAAAAGGGTTTGAAGAAACTGATCAAACTTACAGTTCAAGTTCCTATAAGAATAGACTACATAGTCATAGCAAGCAAATAAATAGCTGAGCCCTGATTGGATTGAACAAACCCAAACTAGGAACGATAATACTGTTGTCCCCAGTGGAGTCGCCAATTCTGTTTAGGGATAAATTCCCCTAGGGTCTTGGGTTGATACCCTAGCAGATCAGAGGTTATCTACAAAGAAAAACAAGCATTCCACACAGCCATTATGCTAATATAAACAAACTACACGAAGAGAGGTGCACCCTGGGGGTCTTTCATTTGGGAAGATCCAGCCAGGGTCCAAACCCTCTTGGAGTTCCTTTTAGTCCTTCAAGCTACAAAAAAATCAATTCTAGAAAGCACAACAGTATATTGACCAAGCATCATAAAGAAATCATCTTCATAGCATATTGAAAGGTAGTTAGTTATACAATTAAAATAACTATTCATATGTGAATCATAACATTGATATCATAAA
Organism: Pinus taeda; assembly: GCA_000404065.3. NCBI lineage: Eukaryota > Viridiplantae > Streptophyta > Pinopsida > Pinales > Pinaceae > Pinus > Pinus taeda. The sequence continues at coordinate 8,332 of APFE030177901.1, forward strand.
CCTGAAAGAGATTTATATCAGGAACAAGACAAGTGTTTCTTTTATTATAGATAACTAAAGTACATAAAGGAATGATTTCACCTGAGTCTTCATTTCACAGGCTCCAAGCAGAATCGTCCTCCGGATTCGTCCAGTCTCAAGCCTTCAACAAACTCCTTCCATGACTTACTCCAAGATATCTCAAGTAGTGGAAAGACATCATAACTAAAGGAAACAAGGGTTTCTTGTAATGGGGTAAGTGCTGGAAGTACAAGGATCTTCAGACCTAGTCAGGGATAATCTTAGTAGAGTGATTTTTTTCTCTATCTTCTTCTCCTTAGGCCTTCCCATTGAAGCATTTTTATACTTCTCCCAAAGTAGTTTTTTAGATGGGAATTCGTTGGGAACAGTTGAGCCACGGGCAATGTTGTTTATAGGGAATAAAACACTGTTTTTTAAGTATTTAGGTCAAGTCTGGAAGGAGGGGTTGCCTTAGGGCATGAGTTTGAGATTTGGAGCTATAACACTATGCATGGTAGCAATGAAAACACTGTCAAAACCAACATCTACTACAACGTTGGTCAAGCTCTTCTTCTAGTCAAGGGCATGCCCAACTTTTCAAAACTATCAAGCAGGTTAGGATCCACCTCATCCAGGCTCCTCTTCTTCTTCTACTCTTTCTGTTTAGCTTCAAAATAATAGAAAAGGTCTTGGAAATTGATGGGTGGGTAAAAGTTATCAGACCATTTGAACTCTTCCATTTTTAATCATTATTTGTCAGCATTGAGTCTAAATTGCAAAAGCCATTCAGGGTCCTTCATTTTAACTGAAATTAACCTAAGATTTGGAGAGTTGTAAGGTTTAATGGTTCTAAGTATATTTACTTAAAATATAAGAACATGGTTTTAAACTGTAGGGAGTGAGATCAAAATGTAAGGATGAAAGAGAAAAGATTTTATGTTCATGATTACAAGAAATTTTAATTTCATGTAACAAAGTTTGAGGAAGGTCTAGTATTTGCATCCTTCTAGAAAATTTTCTTGCATCACTCAAGCCCTTTGAATTTGAGCATAGTAGAGTCCATTACACAAACAATCAACCACTAAAAAAAAGGTGAAAATAAAAAATAAAATTTCATCATTCTGATCCTAGAATAGTTAGGGAGGAGTGAATTGATTTGTAGAATAAGGAAATGCAAAATGCTTACTTGTACATTGTCTTTTGATAAATTGTTGGCCACAATCAAGATCTGAATTATAATAATCATTAAACCCTTTGAACAATAAGGACATAAAAAATGCTTACTTGTGCATTGTCTTTTGATGAATTGTTGGTCACAATCAAGATCTACGTTATCATAATCATTAAACCCTCAACCCTAGAATTTATTCTTTGATCATATAAACCCTCGAAATTGTTTACCCATAAGAACAAAAATCATTAGTAAAAAAGAAGAACTCTCGAGAGTCCAAATTCATACCCATGTACAAATGGCCAAGATCTACATAATCATAATCGTTAAACCCTCAACTCTAGATCAAATTTATGCTTTGATCATATAAACCCTCAAAATTGTTTACCCATAAGAATAAAAACCATATTTAGTAAAAAAGAAAGAACTCTTGAGAGTCCAAATTCATACCCATGTACAAATGGCCAAAATCTCCATGAATGACCTTGTCATTCCTCCATCTAATCGTTGATGCTCTCCTAAGGTGTTTCCCATGCAAACTCCATCTGGGATTCGAATCCCATGAAATTGATAGATCATGTTGATGGTCTTCCTTCAGAAAAATGCAGTACTACAATGTGATGTTGTAATTTGTAAATATTTTATTTGAACCGAGCGCTAAACTAGAAATGAAAAATAAAAGAAACATTTATAATGGGAAAAAAGAGATACTTATAATATAAAATAAAATATATAAATTGCAATTGGGTTAAATGATTTATTTTTAAAAAGAATTTGTATTAAAAAAGAGAGTTAAAAATGATATTGGAATGAGTGTAAACATTTAAATATGGCCTCAATTAATAATAAAAAGTTAAATTAATAAAAATAATAAAATACAATTCGTTATATTTTGATTTTGTTATTAACTATTGTTATAATACCATGGGCCAATATCATGGCTTATCAATACTACAAGTCCAAAAACCATAACTTATTTCAAAACCAAAATATTTTATAACAATATGACAAGATTCTTAATCATGGATATTCACCCACAAATTACGGTAGATATTATTAAATTGTAAAAAATAGTCTCTGTTACAATACCATGGGTCAATACCATGGATTATCAATACCATATGCCAAAAAACATACATTATTTCACAATCAAAATATTTTACAACAATATGACAAGATTGTTAACCATGGATATTCACCCTCACTTTATCATGGATATTAACTTGTAAATTGGCTTTGTTACAATACCATAGGCAAATACCATGTCTTGTCAATAACACATGCCAAAAAACCATAACTTATTTCATAGTAAAAATATTTTATTTTAATTACAACATTTTTTTAATTGAATCTAAAAGGGGAAATGTTACAATTTGAGACATATCTAAACCCTCTATTCTCGGGACTACTAAAGATATTCCCATAGAAATTAAATTAGGGTTTTAATAAAATTAAGCTAAGATGGATCTATGTCCATTCTTTAAATATATATTGAACCAACATAGATCCATTTTAGCTGAGCATTTGTTGTAGCGGTTATAACCATCCTCCGAAATTTTACCTTAGGTTCATTTTGGAGACTCCCTACCAACCATTATTAGTAACATGTCTTGCAGTGTCAAGTACATAGGCTTCCGCTAATTTCAATGGAATTCCAGCCTGTGCATGTCAGTTTGCTTCACTCCCTTCACAGCCTGTCATTCCAGACTTCAGCTAATCTGTCAAGTACAGAGGCTTCAGCTGATTTCAGTAGCTTTCCAACGTGTGCATGTCAGTGTGCTTCACTCCCTTCACAGGCTGCCATTCCAGACTTAAGCTAATTGCTGGTTGAGCAGATCCCTCAGAAAATAGCGCAATTCTGGACGGGAAATAGCCTTCCCTCTAGAAATTGCGCAAATTTGCTGGACAGACTGCTGAGCTCCAAAATTGTGCACAACACCTAGAAATTGCGCAATTCATCTGGGACATCCAGCCCAAATCAGCTCAGAAACTGCACAAATCTCTCTCCTAGTCTTGCATGTGCCTTCAGGGTGACCAGTTCCCTCCGGGACCGAGCAAAACTGATTTGCATGCATAGGTTGCTTCTATGTGATCCATTTCACTACTTTCAATCTCACTTCTTCACCCCTTGGACTATTCAAAAATCATATGAAATTAGTAACTTACGACTATCTCTCATGAAAATGGTCATAAATGAATGATTTTCTTAACTCAGTGGATCCCAAAAAATGATATCTAACTGTGAAAGACCCTCAATGCTTAAATATCTATCATCTCAAAGGATTGAGGTAACTAAACAAATTTAAAATTAAAACTACTCTTCCAAATATATTTAGTAATACCTGAAAGGACACTATTAAGAACTAATTAGTTGTCAAAAACTATGATACTTAAAATTAAATGAAATAGATTTGTAGTATCAATCCTCTTGCCCGGCTATTGACAATATGTTTTGATTCTTCATCACCAACTAGTTACTAATATACAATTACATGCACATAAAAATATAAAAATCTCTATCAAAATGTAGTCATTTTAAAATCAACTTAAAAAAACTTAAAATACATATATGTTACGAGATAGATATAGATATATGTCCTTATGAATGGTGCACCTAAATTCTAAATAGCAGGTATCTGTATTACACAGATACAGCGGTAATTGAAAAGTTTTTAGACCGATACTACGCCTACTAGCTCGTACTAGAGTATTAAAAATGTGGGGTTCCAGTTCCGATACTCTTTTCCCAAAATAGAAAAGGAGCAGCATACACAACGCATAAATGACATGGTATTACGTTCCATCGCAATCCCAAAATAGTATTACATTTCATCGTTCCATGCTCAGATCCAAAATTTGAATCCGAATTATTAATTTGAATCATTTATTACATTTACCGGCTTATTTTACGCTTTAATATGAAAGTGATGTGTAAGTGTGATATATAAATATGTTTGCGTTAAAAAAAATTAACAAATATAAATTATTTAAATAATTATATATGTAAACAAAAATTAAATATCTATATAAATAAATAATTAACTAACTTTAACCATATACTTAAACAAAAATTAAATATCCATATAAATAAACAATTAACTAACTTAATTAGTTTTAATTGAATATGATTCGAGTTAGTTATACTAGGATTTGACCTTTTTTTTTGTCAGTGCCTGGATTTGTGCTCGCTCCACTTACCGGTACACATGTAATTATACGAATAAGGTATTTAAAAACAAATTTAGAAATTATTTAATATCCACCAACTTAGTAACTTACCATGCCATCGATCAAATGAGAGGTTTGCTTCACCGTAATTGCGTAGCGTATTCCACTTAGTTGTGACCATTAATGGTTTTCCAAATTAGTTTAATTTTTAAAAGAGCATTACATTTATTATCATAACGTATGACAACTTCTGGACTGATATAGCAGACCTTAGTACAATTATTTGAAAAATAAATAGTTACTGTTTTGAATCTTCATACTTTAATAATAAGATTAGGAATTACATATGACAAATCATTTAGAACCTCAGGCATTGCTCCCTTTGCATGGAAAACAAATCATCAAGTCACTCAGCTCTTTAATGAAAACTTTGGCTTCTAAGAAGGTGTCACCACTGCTTTTCATGTCACCCAAAAAATTTCCATAGTGCATCATGGTGTCTTCAATAAGTTCTACACCAAACAATCCTCCAAGTGCTTCACAATGTTTTTCAATGCTCCAGCTGTCTAGCCTGCTTCAAAGAATTTCCAACCACTGTACTCAATGGATCTGCCCTTCAAACTTCAAGGGATCTTCAATAATGCTTTGGTAATGCTTCTCTTCAAGATATATATAGTCAAAACTGTCCTCAAAGGTTGCTCCAAGTACAGTTCAAAAATCTTCCCAAGGCAGCTTTCAAATGTCTTTAATGGATGTTCTAGATTCCACAAATAACATTAAAAACTACTCTTCAAACATGTCAAGCTACACTGGTCCAAAACTTCGAAACTGAGTCTTCATAGTTGAATAACCACGGGTTTGAGTATTTATGTCACTGTAGTTTCGAGCCTCCTTACTAAATCCTTCCACAGGCCTAACAAATACTGCTCCAAAGTCTGTAATTCCACAGGTCACTGCGGTATCCTAGTTGTGGTAATAATTATCACTGGTCCGAGCTCCTTTGCACAAGTCTAATGTAGTACGAGTTTAAGACTGAGGTGAGGTGAAGTACCTAACTGACTATCCTTGATGTTTTCTTCTCCACAGGTGAAATTGAGCCCTCTCCATGTTCAGGTAACATGTCCACAAGGTATCTGAGATTCCAACTGAGAGTTTTGCCCATTGTTCTGGGCTGTTATTCCAAGCTTCCAAGAGATGACCACAGGTAAGTTATTAACTGAGCCTCCAAGAAGACTATTCTCTGTCTCAAAGTCTGAGCTTCTGTCTACTGTCCGAGATATCAAGTGACTGTATCTTAATCTATCACTGAGCTGCCTGGTCAAAGGTCCGAGGTATATGTATGTTCAGCAATCTAAGTTTCTTAATGTGGGCCTCCGCTTCACAAGTCCAGGACTCCTCTTCTCAGGTCCAAGCTAATGTAGACAAGTTTGTGCCTTCACACAGTCCGAGCCTCTTCAGATGGTGACCGAGGTGACTGTTCACATTTTTTAGACTTCCAAGGTGAGTCCAAGCCGTTGAAGATCGCTATCTTGTAATCCGACTGTTCACAGATCTGAGCCTCTTCAAGCTATACCAAATCACTGAAATCTCAACAACAGAATTAGCCCAAACTTTATTCTCCTCACCTTCCTTGTTGGTTCTATGCCTCTTCTCTGAACTCCTCTTATGTTCTTAACCGAAACTGAATAATCAAATGAAGAGTTCGAACCTATATCTATATAGTGTTTTACCTTTAATGAAGGGTCACAACTCTGGTAGGTAAGGCAGACTTGCACAAATAGGCTTAAGTAGGCTAGGATAGAAAATATTTATTTCATCTTAAAAATTTGTTTTCTCTCACTTTAAGAAGAGTTATAGGGTATGTAATAGCTTGTTGGAAAAAGAAAAATGTCCTCTACGATCCCAAACTAATTCCATCCTTAAATGAGGTCATTTCACCATTAGGAAAATTAAATTTGTGAATTGTCATTATTATTTTATTCATGGCAGCCTTTGGTATTTTATGCCTACGGCTCCTTCTTCATAGACTTAGGCCTTCAATACTAGGGCAGCATGAACGTTAATAAAGAAGGCTAAGGATTCATCTTACTTTTCATCCAAAAATCATCCATCCATCATTATTTCATAAGGTCAAATGCTATGGTTTCATCAATGTATATGGTTAATGCTATGGTATTTTCGCCTAGGCTAGAATATCATATAACAAGCATTAGTTCTAGGGCTTGCATCAAGAATTTAGGACTAGGGCTTTATGATCAATAATCAAGAGTTGTCTAGAGCTAGGGTTTCATGGGCATCACGAAGCTAGGGCTTTAGGGTTTTATCAAGTAGCTAGGGAATTTGATTTATGCATCATCTTGATGCTTAGGGTTTTCTTCTAGGGTTAGTATGAGGATAGGATGACATCATAAAAGGGTAATTCATGCATCACAAGAATATTTTCCATCTCCATCAATTCCATATTGACATCAATGACAACTTTGACCAACAATGTCCCCCTTTTTCATCGATGGAAATATTCTCACCCTTTCAACATTCTCTCCCCCTTTAACATCAATGGAAAATTGGGTGCCCAAGTATTCCCCAATCAAGTTGCTTCTTGTCATGTCATCATGCTTCTTCATCGTATTTTCTTCTTTCTTCATTAATGATAGTTCTCCATGATAGATGTATTGCTCCCCTTCTCATGGTGCTCCTTCTTGTTATGTTTCTCTTTGCAACTCCTTCTGTCATTATGGACTTTCTCCTTCTTAGACTTTGCATGCCTTCATGGAAATGGATGAGGTAGATGATCAACCAACTCCCCCTCCTTGCATAATTTCCTCTAGTTCTTCTTGGATAACTTCTACAAGAATAGTCAAGAATCACAAGCTCCCCCTAACAGTATGCATGGTCTCCTTTTTGGCAGAATTTCATCATCAAAACTTGTAATTCCATATCTTCCAAGGATGAACCCATTAGATCAACAACATGAATTGACATCTTGAGTGTTCAAGAGGTTTTCTGATCCAATTTGCTTCCTTCTCCATACTTGTCTAACTTTCTTTCCTTGCTTGGTATGTTTTTAATTTGTTTAGGGACCCAAATCAAGTTACAATTATGAGCCATATGGCCAATGTTGTAACATTTGAAGCATTACATCTTGTTCATGAATGAGGAATCATTACTTCTTCTTGAAAAGTTGCTTCTAGGGAGTTGATGTGGATCATTATATTTGTCATTGTGGTATGCCTTACAATCCTTTGCCATGTGCCCAAAATTTGTACAAGAACAGAAATAACCCAAAAATATACTTTGGTACTTGGAGGATGGAGATTGCCTTGGTGTACTTCTGAAGTCATTCATTCTTGGGATCCTTTGATCAAATTTATTAACTCTTGCATTCTTGACACCATCTACATATATTCTTGGAATATGGTTTCTTCCAATGTCATATTGAATCTTATCCTTTCTTTTACTCAAACTAGGGGCATCAATATATATTCCATGCTTCTCCAAATCCTTGTTGTTTGAAGCATCAGGGTTTGCATCATTTATGTTTGAGATTTCACCTACATAACCAAGACTTGATTTATCAAGAGGAGACATTTTATGACTTAGGATGTCATCTAGGGTTTGAGAGCTCTTTAGACTATTGTTCACATGATCAACTTCTTTCTTTAGATGATCATTTTCTTCTTTCATCATCTTGCATTCTTTATCCTTCTTTGCTACATGGTTCTCCATTTCTTCCTTCATCCTGGTTGCTTCACATGATTGGGCCTTAAGTGAGGTGATTTATGATTTTAATTTGGTGATGTCTTTATCCTTTTCTTCTAGTTGGCATGTCATGGCATTTCTTTCTTTTTCTTCTTCATCAACTTTTCCTTCTAGGAGGGTCAAGATTTCCATCACCTTTTCAGCTCCTTGTGCTTGTTTCTTTGCTTCTTCTAATTGAGATTTAAGGGAGGAGACATCTTCCTTGTATTGACCAATTTTCACTTCAATTTTGTCGAAGTCCCCATGTCTTTGTTCAAGATGGCTTGACAAAGTGTCTTCCCTTTTCTTTACTTTATCCAATTGATTTTTCATGGATAAGATTTCTTTGTGATGCATTTTTTTGTTTTGATGAAATTCCTCCTTAAGCTTGGTGAACTCCTCATCATTTCCTTGTACCTGAAGCTTGAAAAGATCAACTTCCTTCCTTGTCTTGTCTAAGTCATCGTCACCATCTTGTGCTTTCTTCTTGAGCTCCTCATTTTCCTTTTCCAAATTGCTTATTCCTTCTAGGAAAGCTACAAGTTTTGCCTTGAGACCTTTGAAATATTCTTCATTATCTTCATCTTCTATGTCCTCCTTCATCTTGATGTCTTCACTCTTGTCTTCAGCATCCTTTATGGGTTCTAGATTTCGATCTTTCTTTCCATCATCTTCTTGATTAGAGATTGTTGTTGCTTCAAGAGACAACTTTTACAAGACCAGTTCATGGAACATCTAGATTTTGTGTGTCTCATATGATTCTCAGGAAGCTAGAGACATCACATATATTTTTGTACATATGTCTTTATATATATACATATATTAAACAACATGGGTTGGTTCATTCATCTAAAGACATAATCCATGTATTTCTAGTACATCTTCACATATACAACTCACATAAATATATGTATAAACTAGTGGAGGCCAAGCAGTTCAAGGACCTACAGTTTAATAAGCTTTCACAGAGCAATGAAAGAATATAAGGAGATAGAATAATTCATCACATAGAGCTTGAAGCATCAAGAATTCTACACTTATCTGAGTTATAGGTAGACATAATGGATGAAAGAGGATTGGGTGCGATGATTCATGGAGCGCAATTTTAAAGATATAATCTCAAAGATCCATACAGGCACATGAATTAACAAGTCAATAAAAATGAATCTATAATAATGAATGAAACATTTCTAGCAGCTATGATTACCTGAAGTCAAAGAGGGGAAATGAACATAATGGAATTTAAACAGGGGTGTAATATATTGTAGTACTCAAAGGAGGAATCACCACCATTTCCTTAATATTCTAAAAGACGCATATCATAAATTCATACAGTCTTGAAAATAACATGTAGTCTTTAGGATTCTAAACCTTTGTGAAGTGTTGCTTCCCACTATTTATCCGGAGAGGGGAGCATTGAACAATAATTACAAAAAAATATCTTCAGTCAAGCCTCAACTGTTAGATCGACTAGTTGTCTAGTTTTGGGATAGCTCTGTGGCCCCAAAAATGACTACACAAGATTAATTTCTTCATTAAATGGCAACACATTACAGGATAACAAAACGATTCAACAATTGGATGAAAATGCCAACAAAATATCTCCATGCCCATACCTAGGATTGCCTTTGCTCAAGTTGTTGCTTTCGCATGGTCTACCCTTCTGTGCCACCCAATTGAGTCTTGTCACTTCTGCCTTTACTGCTCGAATCATTCATTCTCTAGAACTGGGAGTGATCGACTATCAGTTTAATGCCACAGTACAGAAGCAGAGGTCGCCTGGGCGGTACTTCATCTTCCCTCGTCATGGAGCACCAAGATGGATCATAAAGTCCTCTCGAGCTTCCATGTCTTCATTTACTCTATTAGTGTTGACCTTGGTTTCATGTCACAAGGGTCCTTACTGGGTCAGCCCATGCTGATTTTGAATGTTGCATCTCTATTCTTAAATGCCTCCGCTACTAACCCATCATGCCTTTAAAGTTTTGCATTACTTTATCGCAGAGTTATTGCATTGGGATTTCCCATTAAGGTCCTCATGGGAGGGGATATTCTGATCCACTTTAGCCCCTTTTGCTTCATGTGAATGGGGGCTATGAACATGATTTTATTCCTTGGGTGCTAAGACCTTTGGGCTCATGTCTGGAGGTATTTTTCCTTTGTTACATAGAATCCTGCAAATTGGGGGTTTCTAATACTCGCCTTCGGTGCCTCCTCCCCAACATTGCGATCTCCGATGTGTGATGCGGTCTCGCCCACTTGGAAAAAGGATGAGGGAGAGTCTACTCCTTCTCTTTCTTGTGACTGTTGAATGCCAATTGGGTCCACCTAGGATATCGCAATCATCCATTTCATAATATCACCTGTTTTTTGCTCCCTTTGACACTTGCGATTGCTGATATGTGGGATCGTTTGTCCTTCTCACCTCTTGGTTCGTCACTATTCCCCCAACCATCCACTAGCCCCTTTATCAAAGCCCCTTTCCAATTGGAGGTTCAACCGATGAATTCCTCGTGATGCACAATGTGCTTCCACCCCTGATCACCGATTACCAATTAAGGACGTCATCAATGCCATGAGGAACTTCTTGAGTGGTGACACGTGTCACTCGGATATGACCTTTTTGGTCCCTTAAAAATGTCATATCTACATGCCACATTTCCTCCATACTACCACGTCATGCTAACATTATAGCCACCATGTCTTTACTAGATCCAATAATATTTTTCCACATGGCCTCCTAGAAGAGAGAGAAAAAGGCCCACCTTCTCCTCATTTTGTATTGATTTCCTTTGTTAAATGTTTTCGGCCCTTTCCTGGTGATTTGTATTATCGGCTTAAATCTCGACACTTTTAATTGAAATTGAAATTTTGGAAGGGTGTCATTTGTTTTATGACCGATTTCAATGTGTCGACCTTGCATTGTTGCGATCACCGATTCACCCCGCTGATATGTCTGATCGCTGCCTTAGACTTCTAACATTTGCAATAGCCAATATGCAGGATCTACGGAACCTCCGATCTCCGATATCAGTGATTGCTAATTTCTGGTTTTCTCTACCCTTCCCTACTATTGCTTTTAGAAAGCTCCGATTGCTATTTCCAATATGCTCCTAGACCTCCGATATGCAATTCTTTCCTCCTTTCAAAAGGTGACAAAACCCCCATCTTTAACAGGCCATATCTTTCGATTCAGGGATCCATTTGAGGAGTTCCATATACTATTGGAAAGCCTATTCTAAGCACTATCTAATGGAGAGGGTTTGATTTAGCTTTGAGAGTTTATATATTTTGGGATTTGGTTGCAATGTTTCCACTCTTTTGCACCATTTTGACAGTCAAAAACAAATTTTGTAGTGAGTGACAACATTGGCTCCACCTGAGGATAAGGCATTGGATTGAAATGCATTGAAAACTTGTAGACTGAGAAATTCCCTTCTGGGCATGAATTCTATTCTAAACAAATCATAATTTTTTGAAAGTGGAATTTTCAACAGAAACTGGAAATTTCATATAATAATTACAATACACACACCGATATTTACAATGGGTGCAAGATAGGTACCTTTAATTCTGAAAGTAGAGTTTGACGAACTGACCATTTACTAGCATTTCCAAAGATTCACCTTCCAGATTTTCGAGAAGGTACATATTACTTCCTTTCTCTTCTGAAATTTTGAAAGGGATGAACCAAAGTGAATCAAGTTTTCCATGTTTACCTTTTTCTTCCCGTCAGATGTCCCATCGAAGAACTAAATCTCTTGGTTGAAGAGGTCGATACTTGGCCTTTTTTCCAAACAAGGATTTCATGTTTTGTTGGTAATTTAAAAGATTTCCCCCACTTATTCGTTATTTTCATGGAGCTCGACCAATTGGTTTATCCTTCGCGTCAAAGCACTTGTCTCCTCCTTAGCTTCTTGTAGTAACTTTGCCACTCGCATTGCTAATTGGATTGGAAAAACTACAACCTTATGATAGACTAGCTCGAAAGAGCGCTTTTCCAGTGGAATGTTTAAGAGTCACTCAGTTAGCCCAGAGGGAAAGCTTCAATTGGGTGTCCCAATTCCTTTGATTCTCGGTGATGGTATTCTTTAGCACTCTCACCACAATTTTGTTTGAGGACTCAACTAAGCTGTTACCTTGAAAATAGTGGGTAGTGGAGTGCTCGATGATGATTTTGAGCTTCTGAGATAAGCTGGTGAATGTTGCAGATTTGAAGAATTGAACATTTTTAGTGATAATTTTGATAGGACAACCAAAGCGAGATATTATTTTCTCCTACACAAACTTGATTACCAATGAGTCTGTGCCATTTCTACCTGGGATAGTGTCTACACACTTGGTGAAATAATCTATGGCCATTAATATCCACTTATTTTGTCCATTGGAAGGTGGGTTTATCTCTCGTATAAAGTCTAGTCCACACTGTTTGAAGGGTTCTTCCACATGCACTGGGATCAGGGGAAGAGGAGAAAGTTTTTCTTTGAGCAAAGACTTGGCACTTCTGATATGAACTAACTTGGGAATGAACATTTCCAAACACTGTAGGCCAGTAGAATCCTATCTTGAGGATTTTGTGAGTTGTGGTCTTCCAGCTGTAATGACCTCCACAAAATCCTCCATGAAATTCCTCAATCACTTTATGAGTTTCGCCTTCCACCAAACATAACAACAAAACTCCCACCAAGTCCTTCCAGTAGAGTTGACCATTGTATATTATATACTTTTGACCTTGGAGTCTTAGGGTTCTGTACTTAGATTTATCCAGCCCTAGTGGGCACTTCAAGAATAAGAGATAATTGATGATATTCTTATACCAGGGTGATCCCTCATATTTAGCATAGATATTTGTCTTCGATGTTTTAATATCATTCTGTTGAACTTTTGTTTTGCCTTCCTCTGTTATCAAGTTTATCCCTAAAGCTAGGCAATTAGATTATGATAAAATATTGGCCAACCCCTCACCTTTTATGAGCTTAGTAGGATTTATGTCTAACTCATATTCCTGTATCTTTGCTATCCACCTACCCATTTTTCCTTCATTGTATCCTTGCACAAGGATATCCTTGACTGTTGTTGTTGGGACAAATGCCATGATTTATGATTGTAGCACATACATTCGAAATGCCTTCAAATCCTTGACCAATGCATACACTTGTGTCTCCAAGATTTTATATTTTAGCTCGCCATCTCTCATGACTTGGTTGAAGAAGGCGATGGGATGTTTATTCTTCTGTAGCATAACTGCAACAATAGTATGCGGAGAAGAAAAAGAAAAGATATAGAAATGCGTTGAGTAGTCAGGGCTGACTAGTACCGGTGCTTTAGTCAATTCTTATTTAATTCTAGTAAAGGAATCTCAGGTGGCAAGGCTCCACTTGACTTCATTTTCCTTTTTTAGCATATCTGTAATACCCTTCACTGTTTCTACATACTTGGGTATGAACCTCCTCAAGAAATTGATTCTCCCCAAAAAGGCTTAGACCTCTTTCTTATTTCTGCATATAGGAATATCACTGATAGATTGGACTTGCTTAGAATCTATTTTCACTCCTCCTTACGCTACTATGTGTCTTAGTATTTTCCACTCACTTAGGGAGAGTTGATATTTCTTGGGATTCAAAGAAAGACCATACCTCCTACATTTCTCCACGCTGAGCTTCAAGGGGAGGATGTGTTCTTCATCGGTCTTAGAGAAGACTGTGATATCATCCAAATATACCACTATGAACTTGTCTTTCTCCCCTAAAACAGCTATATCCGTAGCTCTCTAAAACGTGGCCCCTGCATTAATAAGGCCAAAAAGCATGCGAGCATACATGAAAGTTCCCTAAGGGGCAGTGAAAGTAGTCTTCTTCTGATCATCAAGGTGGACTTCCACTTGTTGGTAACCAAAGAAGACATCCATCATGGACATTCTTACTGACCCAACCACCTTCTACAATATGTAATCCATCTTAGGCAGTGGGTAGTTGTATTTCAACGATGCCATTTTAAGGTTTCGAAAATCTACACATAGCCTTATTTCTCCATTCTTTTTCTAGACTAGGACTAAGTTGGCCGCCCACTCCGAGTACCTTAAAAGAACTATGATTTTAGCCTGTAGGTGTTTCCTCACTTCTTTTTCAATGGAGGGGAGTAATAGTGGATTAATATTTCTGATCTTCTACTTGCATGGTTTTATTCCACTCTTTAAAGGAATCTTATGCTGTATGATGTTAGTATCAAATGCTTTTAAGTCCTCATAAGACCAAGTGAAAACATCCTTATAGATTTTGAAGAGATTTAAATTCCTTTTTTTATATTGCGAGGCGATTCCTTTTGATAGTTTGACCATTTTGGTTTCATCATCTGAGCCGATATTGAAATCTTCTACTTGTTTGTCCATCTCCGGATCCATTGGTCTAGAGGCTACATCATCCTTGTTAAATAATATTTCTAGTGGGACTAGCCCACGAGGAATGGTATTCCCTTTTAGTTGTATAATTTTATTTCTAGCCACTGTGTCTTTCCACAAAGTGGGTTCTTGATTTGCCTATTTTTCCTCTCCTTGATCAATGGTTGAGTTAGAAAAATCCCCAACTACTTCTATAAATCATTTGATCTATTCATTGTCCTCGAATACCTTCTAGTGCTTGAGATTATCATGTATAGAGGGTCTGTATCTGACCTCCACCTCGTACCTGAGATGCGGATTTTGAGGGGGTTTTAAATTTCTTGCTACTACAGCAAGCGAATCAACCATTTTGTTTCCCTCTCTAAGCAGAAATTGGATATTAAAGGCCAGGAAGAAGTTATCAATCAAATCCCATACTTCATTCTGGTAAGTCCTCAATTTTGGGTGTTTAGCATGGCACTGATTTCTGATCTTCTTTACAATGAGCTCGGAGTCTCCATGCACAATTAAGAATTCAATATTCATATTCCTTGTTGTTTGTAGCCCAAGTAGAAATGCTTCATACTTTGCCACATTGCTGGTTGCCTTAAACTCCAACTTGAATGGGAGGTGTATCAAGATGCCCTCAAGAGATACCAACAACATATAGGAATTTACAGGGTAAGTTCCTCAGACAGAACACCAAAAGGACACCGCTCACAAACAGATCACAGATCAATACACCACTATTTTGACGTGGTTAAAACCCTCAAAGAGGGAAACAGTCCATGGCCTGAGCCAACGCAACCACTTCAGGCAATTTATTAATAAAAGAATGAAAATTTACATAAGCTTCTCTCGTGAACGGTTAACCTACAAATGACCCTCCAT
>APFE030177901.1:48087-87095 GCA_000404065.3 Pinus taeda
AAACAAGAGCAATCCTTCTCTAAATACACGTTATTCTATGAGAGATCAAGTGTTTTTCGATCTTACTTTAGGTCCAATGCTTGTTGTAGTAGTCCAGCCTTGCTGATCCAGATGAGCTCCTCCTTCACTTTAAGACCTGCATACACTAACAAAGCAAACGATTACATAACACCTGAATAATTCATAAAACAAAGCATATTCATCATATAGACCAAGGAGTACATGAAATAATTCATTAACAACAAATCATTGAGAACAATGGACTTATTTGTATTAAGGAAACAAAAAAGGAACCATTACAACCTGAGCCTTGGTGTTGTGCAAGCTCCTCCCAGGGTCCAACAAGAGATTTCCTCTACTTTGACAAGCTCACCCACTTCCACTATGGCAACAAGAAAGGATGGTAATCTCTCCTCACAAGTTTACAATGGAAGTCCTAATTCCAGCAGCATCTACCCTTTGGAATGTTCAGCTTCAAACTCTCCCTCCTCTGGCCCAATGCCTGTATTTATAGTGTTCTAGAGGGAGTTATTCAGTTCCAACATCAATGGGATACTCCCTCTTTTGGATGGGGTAGCTCCTCTCTTGATGGGATAAGTTCCTCTATCATAGGGGTGCATGAACCATCTGGAGGCGCTCAATACACGTCAAGAACTCTTCTAGAAGGCTCTAGAAGTGACCACAAGTAACTTTTTAAAGATGAAACTTACGCCTTTTGACCTTTACAGGGGTACGCACCCTAGCTTTAGTATACAGAGCGTATTACTACGCAGGTCTAATGTATTTGGAGTGCGTACACGCAGGCAAGGTAGAGAGAACCTGCGTACCCAGAGATAAACATGTTTTCAAGTGACTTTCTCTCTCTTTGAAGTTTTGACATGAAGAGCAGAGGTATGGGGCTTGACAAAGAGGACAATGTGGCTATTGATGAGGCCACATAAACTGCAGATAGTCAAGGTGACAAAATTCAGTGTAACATCAAGGTATGTTCAATAAAGCTTTGGTAATGCTTCTCTTCAAGATATATATAGTCCCAACTGTCCTCAAAGGCTACTCCAACTACAGTTCAAAAATATTCCTAAGGAAGCTTCAAAATGTCTTCAATGGATTCTCAAGATTCCACAAATAACATTAAAAACTACTCTTCAAAGATGTTAGGCTACAATGGTCCAAGAATTCAAAACTGAGTCTTCATAGGTTGAATAACCACATGTTTAAGTATTTATGTTACTATAGTTTCAAGCCTCCTTACTAATCCTTCCACATGCCTAACAAATACTGCTCCAAAGTCTATAATTCTACAGGTCACTATGGTATCCTAGTTGTAGTGATAATTATCACTGGTTCGAGATCCTTTGCACAAGTCTACAATGTATTCTGAGCTTGAGACTGAAGTGAGGTTAAGTACTTAGCTGATTATCCTTGATGTTTTCTTCTCCACAGGTGAAACAGAGTCCTCTCGAAGTTCAAGTAACAAGTCTGAGTCTCTGAAATGAGCTACCATAAGTCTCCATAAGATATCTAAGCCTCCAAATGACATTTTTGTCCACTATTTCATGCTATTAATTTGAGCTTCCAAGAGATAACCACAAGTGAGTTATTAGTTGAGCCTCCAATGAGGTATGTTCTCTATCTAAAAGTTTGAGCTTCTATCTACTATCGAAGATATCAAGTCATTGTATCTTAATATATCATCGAGCTACCTGATCAGTGGTGTAAGGTATGTGTATGTTCAACAATCCAAGTTTCTTAATCTAGGCTTCCTCTTCACAATTCCAAGACTCCTCTTCTCACATGCAATCAAATGTACACAAGTTTATGCTTTCACACAGTCTGAGCTTCTTCAAATGGTGATCAAATTGACTTTTCACAGTTTTGAGGCTTCCAAGGTGAGTCTGAGGCACTAAAGATGACTATCTTGTAGTCTGATTGTTCACAAATTTGAGCCTCTTCAAGGTATACCCAATCACTCAAAAATGAACAACATAATTAACCCAAACATTATTCTCCTCATCCTCCTTGCTACTTTTATTCCTCTTCTCTGAACTCTTGTGATTTTCTTCACCAAAATTTAATAATGAAACAAAGATTTTGAACTTGTATTTATATATTTTTTTACCTTTAATGAAACCACACATCTTTTGGAGGTAAGGCCAACTTGCACAAGTAGGCTTAGGTCGACTAAGAGAGAAAATATTGCATCTTAAAAAATAATTTCCTCTCAATTTAAGAGGAGTTAGAGGGTGTGTAATAGCTTGTTGGAAAGGGGAAAATGTCATCTACGATCTCATGAAAATTCCATCCTTAAATGAGGTCATTTTACCATCAATAAAATTAAATTTTGGAACTAACATTATTATTTTATTCATGGCAACCTTTGGTGTTTTATGTATAAGTCTCCTTCTTCATAGACTTAAACCTTCAAGACTAGGGAACCATGAGCATCAATCAAGAAGGTTGGGGATTCATATTATTTTCCATCCAACGATCATATGTGCATCATTATTTCATAAGGTCAAATGATAGGGTTTCATCAATGTATATGGTTAATGCTATGACATTTCCACCTAGTCTAGAACATCATATAGCAAGCGTTAGTTCTAGGGATTGCATCAAGAATTTAGGACCAGGGATTTATGGTCAACAATCAAGATCTATCTAGAACTAGGGTTTCATGGGAATCATGAAGCTAGGGCTTTACGCTTTTATCATGTAGTTAGGTAATTTAACTTATGCACCATCTTCATGCTTAGGGTTTTCTTTTAGGGTTTTCATGAGGATAGGAAAACATCAAAAAAGGGTAATTAATGCATCACAAGAATCTTTTCCATCTCCAACAATGCCATATTGATATAAATGACAAATTTGACCAACAAAAAGATTTGATCTATGTGTGAACTCCATCAAATAGACAAAGATGTGTATATTGAGCATCTTCAAAAAATATGAACGAAATTAAATAAACAATGTACCAATTTAATAAACAATGTATAATAGAAAACACAAGAATATAAGATAATGTAGATAAAGAATGCACGTTTGGTTGTATCTTCATGATATTTATATAGAATGCATGTTTGGTCATATTTTTGGTTGTTTGGTAATTTGGTGATATGGTGATACCTTATTTGATTCATCATTATAATCACAAGCCCTATTATCGAATTGTTGAGGGTAGCTAATATTATCTAGAGGGGAACATATGGTAATCCTATGTAAAAGCTCAACCATTCTCTATTGAGGATTAACAACCCCTCCAAATTTGAATATATTCCAGATGCTTTAGCTACCTAACATTTGTATAAGGTTTATCCAAACATTTAGCTGGAATATAACCTATGTTTGTTGCTTTTTTCAATGATATCTTACTGTTATCCGAAGAGGGGTCTATATTCCAATGTGATATCCTTGGATTTAGGCTCTACAGATAAATCTGAATCTATGACATCTATTGATATGTAATGTGAAAGGGATACCAAAGACAAGGGAAAATATTGCCTGAGGATCCAATTACTTAATATCCATATAAGATCCAATTACTTATTACTATATAAGATAATGCATATATTAACCAGCCTAGGGATTATCTTTAAGATATATCTAGCTATCAACTACCCACTAAACATTAGGTTGATATAATGAGGATAATATTAGAACATGTTTATATATATCTATATATATAATAATATATATATATATATATCATATAGGACTATGCTATCCTATGGTATTAAAGATATCAACCAACTGAGATCCTTGATATCTTAAGTCATCCGTGGTTATGCATAGGATTTTTTATCTCTTATATAAGCTATTAAATTTCCATTACATCCCTTTTTGTTTTAGTTGACAATAATTTTTCACAAATTCATTTGTTTCATTTGATTGGAAAATACATTTCTACTTAATATTTAAGTAACAAATGAAAGATTGAAGGTTATAAGGCGTTGATGGTGTTGTACCCGCCAACATGTCAGGGGATCTTCCCAGCAAGAAGTCCCAACTAGACCTTAGATCGTTTGGAGTAAGACTCCCAGCAGTGGGTGGTAAAGCTATGCCTTAACTACGATAACGCGTAGATGTAAGAAATATATCCTTGTCAGAAGTAAGTGTAGGACCTTGCAGTGAGTCAAGAAAGATGCATGGGCATGTTCTAACACACGAAGGGAAAATGAAGTGTATCCCTTAGAAGCCTGTAATAGTATGCAGCCTGAAAGGAACACACGAGTTGAATGACATCACAAACTGTAGAGCATATTAGTCAACAATCCAAAGTGATGAGTTGAACCAACAACATGCTTCAATAAGATTCATACAATCACATACGAAATAGTCCATACATAAAAGCCTAAGTTAAAACTACATACATTTCTAAAGTAACCAGAATATTCGAACTACAATAACAACATAAGCATGAAACGTGTTGGCTCTGTGATATTATATAAAAGTGAAAGTTCCATCCATACATACAACCATGACATCCACTATCCCCAACAGTGGAAGATCATAGTCAACACTGCCTACTCCTCCAAAGAGATGTACTCGCTCTACACTTTGGAGAAACCAAGGCTTGTCCCAATCCTCTCCAAGCCCTCTCTAAGCAATCCTTAGCAAATGTCTGGCTCTCAAAAGGCTGTTCTATTAGTTATGAGGTTCTTTTTGTAAAAAAGGGTGGGGTGACCCTTGACATTCCCCTTTGTGACTCTTGGACTACCCTCATGACTCTTCAACTTCATTACATAACTCTTTACATTACATATGATTGTTTTCATTCCACTAATGACACTTGAAATTTCACTTTACATCATGTTTACAAAAATGATACATTTTCTACATATACCCATGTGGGACAAAAATCTCTTGAGTCAGCTAGAAAATAATACTCTAAGACTAAGACGACTATGGAAAGACTATGCCATCAACCTCCTCTCCATGATCCACAGTGACAAATTGATGCCATGTTTGGTAGTGAAAAATGGTGTTTGGATACTCTTTGATGATGTATTTCTGGAAACAAACTCTTTCCTCCATTGCTTCCAGGTATACTAATTTGGAACCTGTATCCAACCCATCTTGTAACATGCGCAACTTAGTCTCGAGCAAGGTCAGACTGACGATATACATCCACATGTTATCTGCACTGACTTGAAAATCTGCCATGGTGGTCATGAGAATCAAGTGATCAAAGTAGGTGTTGAGCCCCAATGTGACTTGGTTCTTCTCTTTGGCCTCGGTGAGCATACCAATTGACAGGGTGCCATAATTTGTCACCACGACATCCAAACTTTTGAACAACTTTGTGTATGAAGCCTCAACAATAGTGATGAGTGGCATGAGTTTCTCATAGGTCTGGATCAGACTCCGGATGTGTGCTTTGTCTAACTCTACCTATGGCTTCATCATCTTGTGCAAGTGAAGTAGGGCTCCCTTGTACCTCATTGTCCATGTCTATATATGATCAAAAGCGACATGTATATTTGTGAGTGGTCATGCTATCTTGGTGGAGCAGCTGCTAATGACGATGTAGATGGTCAACTGCCTTGTGCATGGTGATGAACCTATCATACAGTCTCCACGTGACTATCTCAAGAGCTGATACTTTACCAAGTCTCGCTTTCTTCATCTCTTCTTTAGTGGATCTTGTTGATTGTTCCTCTCTCTGTCTGGTTGCTTGAAACTCCTTAGCCATGTGCTCATTTTCCATTATCAATAACTTAACACTCGAGCTCATGGCCTTGGCATAAGCCTTTGTAGTATCGTCCAAGATGGTTAGATGTATTCATACATCTGACACAATCACCTGTTCTTCAAAGTGCGCAGGTGATTCATGCTTATCTAGGGTGCACACTCTACGTTCTTGTACAACTCTATGTTGTGACTCATCAAAGGCTATGTTGTACACATATGTTCCTAGATTATCCTCAACAAGAATGGTATCCCCTTGTTCACTTGGGACTTGCTCTATTGTTAGAGCTCGTGAAGCCTATGGGGTGACCTTAGTTTCCTTTGGCATGAGGTCGATGTCCTGATCCTGTTTCGGTTACTCCATCTCCATATCCATTTATTCTACTATTGATTCATCGTGTGGAGCAAGTTGCTGTTCTTGTGCCTTCTCACCCTGTTCCTCATCTACTGATGGTTCAGAGTAACCTTTATCAGTGCAATTTGTGTTGTCTGTGCACCTTGCACTTTGTCCTGTTCCTGTTCCTATTCCTCTTCATGTTCATGTTGCGCTTCCTTCTCTCTTCTATGCAATCTTGTTCTTCTTTGAGCTTCTTCTATACTTCTTGCAACTTCCTCTCTGCTTCTTCTAGTGCTTGCTTCTCCCTCTTTCTTTGTGATATTCTCTTGTCGTGTTGCCACCTCTTCGCATCTATCTCCAAAGCTACCCTTTCCACAAGTTGGTATTCCTTAAACTTGTAGCTTTGCTCTATCTCTATGCTTTTGGCAATCTTCCTCTTGCCTTTGTCTTGCACAAGTTTGTTTCTTGCTGCTGCTATTGTTGCTACACCCTGTGGTGATTCTGCCTTGAGTGTTTCTAGCCAGTCTACTGCCATGCTAACTGGTTCATTGAGCCTAGAGGAGTTATAACAATATCTTCATGGGTCTTGCTCTGGCCAATGACACGCCCTGTGGATCCAAGAATAGTACACTCTCGCAAAGTGGTCCCTATATAATCCATGTGGATCATATGTATTGAAACTCTTAGAGCTTAACTTAAACTTCTTGAAGTCCTCAACCTTGGCATCTACCTATTTCAAACTCTAGATCATGTACAACCCTATTTGCAAAGGAAGCATAGGCCATGGTGCCTTCTTTTTCTTATGCAATCCAGCTAATAACCCTGTTGAGATGTTGTATGCAACCTCTTGCATGACCAAATTGTCCATGGAAAACCTTAGAAACACATGTGAAGCTTTCTCTATGTTTTACATCCTAATGAATGTGCCATCGAGTGAGGTGTACCAATCTACAATGTTTAGCAATGCCTCAATTGCTTCCTGGGACATGCAAGGAAAATCTTCTTCAAAGATCATCATATATAGAGGGGTGATGAAATGATCAGATAGTCTAGCCATGACTCCTCTGTAGCTACAGTCTGAGAGCCACTTGCAATATATGTTCACAACATTCTCTAAAGGTGTCCATGCCCAACCCATGCAAGGAAACTGTTGAGACATACAAATTGCATCGAGTAGGTTTGCAGACATGAAGAATATTTCTTGTTGATCCTTCGGAAGACTCTGGGCGTTGGATACATGCACTTTTAGCTAGAGAGCCAACATGTTAGACTAGTTGAAAGGTTTTCCTTCACTTGCCAACAGATCCAACATAGCAACCCAACTCTGCAGAAAGGTCTCTGTACTCCCTTGGCCATACAAGCGACATGCGAAGATGACCAAGAATTGGTAAGCCTTCCTGAGTGTCTTCATCTTGTATATCTAGTTTGGTTTCATCCTGATCTTTATTGGCTCCCTTACCCAACACTTCTAGATGTCTCTTGTATTTGTGCCGATGTTGGGAGTGTAGAACAATGCATCCATCCTGCTCACTGGTAGTGTAAAATTCTACATTTGCTGATAATCTTCCATCCTAAAGGAATTAAGTTCTACTCCACTGACACTCCTCATTATCATCATCTCAGGATCAGTGTTTGAGACAATCCAATGGATCACATCTATGCATGGGAATATGGGAAACCGACATGAAACGTTGTGTTCATTATGTTGACGTTTCGAACCCCAAAGGGGGTCCATCATTAGGACCAAAAATGATAGATTATGAAAGATAGTTTGAGAGAAGAATCTTCCGACCAGAATATATATAAACCTAAAGAATGATGAATTTTAGTAGAATTCGACTAGTTCAAAGAGTAACCTACATATATGAATTATTCAATTTTTATTTTAGTTTTTAATTATTTTAATTTTAGTTTTTAATTATTTTAATAAAATAACTAAAATTAAATAAAAACAAATTAAAAAGAAAATAATTAAAACTAAAAAAATTAAAATTAAAATAATTAAAACTAAAATAAAAATTGAATAATTTATATATGTAGGTTACTCTTTGAACTAGTCACATCTACTAAAATTCATCAGTCTTTAGGTTTATATATATTCTGGTCGGAAGATTCTTCTCTCAAAATATCATTCATAATATATCATTTTTGGCCTTGATAATGGACCCCCTTTGGGGTTTGAAGCGTCGACATAATGAACATAATACTGTGGATAATCCAGATCATACCACTCCAAAAAACCACCACAGAAGCTTAAAGTCTAACATGAAACATTGTACAATCCTGACTTATGAATATTGACATAGGCCTGTCGGTCCTCCATATTGTCCTCAAATCTTCCTACAAATATATTGTTGATGACTTTCCATGTGATCTTGACGTCTTTCGCAATGAACAGGTGTGTGTCTGTGTACACGGGAAACCTCATAGACCCCTTCTCAACCACATCCCTAGTACTTCTTTCAACTGTGTCTTTTGGTCCATCTCTCTTGGACACCATGATACCTGTTCTGATGAGAAGCTGCTCAAAACCCTGTGGTACCTGGAGATAGAGAAGACACTTATGGCAAGAAAATGTCAGCTAAAAAACATCGAGCAACTTGAGAATCAATCAGGCAACAAACTGGTGAATTCTGGGCAAGATTGTGCAACATTGACTCTGGGAGGCTGGGAGACTGTTAGCTAAAGCTATAAATTATGCAATCTCAGATGCTAGTGAGGCTCACTACTGACTCAAACTGTGTAATGCGTAGTCCAGTGAAGATGAATACTGACTGAAACTATGCAATGTGCAGAACAGTCAGGCTAGTTTGCTGGCTAAAACTATGCATTGTGCAATTCCATTGGGCAGGACTAGGCACTGCCTCCTGGGATTCCATAGAGCACAACTGGGAGATACTGTGGGTAGCTTCTGCACAATTCCTAGGGGCAAGGCAGAGCCTTGATTGCCAAGAATGCAAAGAGCATGTTGGGAGAGACAAGATCTGGGCCAAGACAGCCCAGATCTACCCAATGGCAACCTGAAAATCTGAAGGACTGAGTATGTGTTCAAAGTTGGTTCAGATCTGAGTGAATAAACATGCATGCATTTCAAGCAAGTGCATAAATAAGTCAAACGACAAAATCAAGAATTTCATGAAGAGAGTCGCTGCAACGACGACTGTTAGTGCAGAAACATTGTTATGCACGTGACACAAAGTAAATGTAATGAAAAACTAGAAATAACACTTTTACAAGTTAAAACACATCAAAACTCCAATGGTCATTCAATAAAACAAAGGAAACAACATTCATACAAGCTGAAAACTAAAAAGCGACAAAAAAAATAGCAAAAGGCATGAAAAGAAAAACTTACCCGGAAAAGCTATGCCAATTGTGTCGAAGGTTCCTAGATGCCTCGGGAATGCCAAAGCTCCAAAATCGAATGTGAAGAATGAGATCTAAGGCATCATTTAATAGAATTGGTGAAATTATGGTTTATGACATGAATTCCACAAATCTAGGAAAAGTGACACTTGGCAGGGAGTTTCTAAAAATGACTTTCAATGTAACTCCCACTGGTAAAATCTATGGATGGTTTTTTTTTTTTCTTTTTTCAGAAAAAGATGCTTAACATGCAAGGAATGATTGAACAGTCTTGGAGGGAGCCGGGCAACCTACTGGCACATGCAACAGACAGTCACTAAGGAAAAACTTTTGTGTGTTTCTAGGTTGAGTGGGCCTAGTTGGCGGGCCAACTCTATGCAATTTTCTACAGTAGTGTTGTTGGGTCGATCTGCGCATTTTTCCAAAGCAGTGCAACTGGTCTGGCCTGCTCTATGCATTTCTGGAAAGCAGTGCCAACTGGCCTGCTCTACGCAATTTATGAGTGCAAGGAAGCTACTGGGATGCTCTTTGAAATTCCTGAAGGGAAGACATACTGCCCTCCAGGATTGCGCATTTTTTCCCGACAACCCATTGACTAGAAGTGAGCCAAGTGTTGGGTCATCTTGTGGTTGAACAACGGGACAAGTGAGTGAACACAAGTTGTTAAGTGATAAATGAAATCAAGTAAGCACAAGTACCTGATTAGTGTGGTATAATTGCTATGATTTCGAGGAGGGAGGCTCCAAAACGAAGAAAAGGAAAAATTTTGGAGGGTGGTTGTAGCCGCTAAAACATTGACGACACACTAGTATAACTCCAATGCTCTGTTTGGTACTTGTTCTTGAAAAGTGAGTCTAACTCCTTCAGAAGTATTGTTTGATTCTTCAATTGTCATGGATTTAAAACTCATCTTGTGTTAAAGATATAGTCCCTTTGATTCTCTTGATTGGTCAACACACATACCAAGCCAAGTAAGCTGAGTTATTTCGATTGGGGATGAAGGGTATATTGGTGCATACGTAATAAAGATGGCAGAGTCTTAGTTTCATCTCTAGAGTTGCTTTGCTTCTAGAAGGCATGGATAGTACCCTGCCGGAGTCACACAGGGACAGAAGCATCGCTCCACTACCAAAAATCCTGGTTAGTATCGTGTCGAAGCTACTTTTATCACCTCTCTGTGTAGGAAGACATTCTCTTGTTTTGCCTTTTTTTCATTTTTCATTTTATTTTATTTTTTCATTTCGAAGAACTATGCATAGGAACTTATTTATTTCAGAGGTAGAAGAGGGATCCTGACTTATTGAGAGCAGAAGAGGTTGTCTCTTTAGAGAATTATTTTATATATACCTCTAACAATACTTGTTAAGGTTTTCCTCCTCAACTTACTCTACTTGACTGAGCTGACAAGAGTTCACCCAAAGGAATCAATGAGAGTAGGCGATACTAGTTAAAAGTGCAAGCTTTGTGTTTTCACTAGGACTTACTTTAAACAGAATGTATTTTCCATCAAGGTATCATCAACTGAATACAACAAGCTCTTTATAAAGAGGGAGGACAACAGATAACCAATTATTGATATTTTTACAACTCCTCATGTACTTTACCTCACTTGTCTCGAGAGCCAAACCTATGGGTGAAAACAGGCAAATAAACCAGAAAGAAAAGGACAGAAAAAGATGAAAGAAAAGAAAGAAAACAAGAAATGCAAAGAAAGTAAACAAAGAAAAACAAGAAAGAAAACAATACTCCTACTCCTAAACTAAACAATGCATCGGCCACTTCACGTAAAGTGATGTTTCTGATGTAGCCATCAGCACATTGGTTGACCCATGTTTGTGAACGTGTGGTTTATGAGAAAGGCAAGCTCGTAAACCAACAAACAAGAAAAATATAACAGTGAATGCCAACACGCTTCGAGTTTAAAAATATCCACAGAGAGGAAAAGAATAAAAGTGCAAGATAAGCATTCTACAGATGTATCATGGTTATGCAACACACTATGCATAGATGACAAACATGCACACTCTTTTGATCATGAAAAAGGAGAAAACATGAGAAAGAAAGACAAATTACATTTACCAAGAGTGCTCATTGTGTATGATTCCTCCAATGCACTAGCGATAAGATCTTGTGATTCAGGTGGAGGATGTGAATTATGTGAACTAGATTGATCAGTGATGAGGAGCCTTTGGTGTTTCAACAAATTTCTGATCTAAGGTGTAATCGACCTCAAGACAGCGAGGTTTTGACATAACCATCAACTCGGGCTGAAGTTCCTCGACAACTTGTGGTGTTTCCACTTTATCAATAGATAGATCATCGAAGACGGGTGACTTAGAAAGACCAACAGTGAATGAATCATCATCGTGATCAAATGAAGGAGTAAAGACATCACGATAGCCATGATCAAAAAATTTGAAAAATTCATTGGCATCCTCATGACCTGATGAATCGTACAGAGGGATTGATGAGAAGCAAGAATGTTCACCCTCTACATTTTCGAAAATGACAGATGCAATATTGAGTGGATTTGTAAACAAATATTTGTCCTCGCCGCTATGCAATGACAAATTGACATCCGATGTATTTTGTGAATGATTGGAAGTAGATGCATCTGGGAATATATTCTCACACGGAAAATTAACAATGGAAAAAACACCAAAGATGTTAGGGAAAAGCGGATGAGGTGTGGATAGAAGGAGTTCATCCTTCACTGTCGGTTCTTCTTTAGATTCCCACACATACTCATCATAAATGATAGCGCAGGTTGGCTGGTCAATACCAACTCTGCCGACAACTTGATCCTCATAAAGAATAAATGTGGAGTCTAGAATGGGAGAACACAACAAAATACAATCTGGAGGATCAATAGAACATGGGGACGGAGGCTAAGAAAACAAGTCCATGTGACAACTAACAACCTTGCAAGCCAAATATGTGCAGAAATCAAGAGCATGTGGGGTCGGAGGATGTGACATTTCAATAGATGGATGCACACTTTCTCCTACTTCTCACTGCGGGGCTAGAGCTATTTAATGACATGAGGACATACATTCACTTGTGACAACGACCTTGTCCACCTTAGATTTAGTAGCTCTAACACTGAGGTATGTTGGGATGGGTTTGAATGATTCTAACACTTGTGGATTTTCAGATATGTGAAGAACGAAGTGAAATATTTCACAAATAAATTTAAAATCAATTTCATCCTCTGGGAATTGAAATGGGAGATTACAAAATCAATCCTAAAATTGCAACAAGGATTCATCAGGGGTTTTCCGTAATTCGATTTTTTTTTTAAGTGCTTTACACTCAAAATGATGGAAAGCACGGTCAATTTCTTCAATAGACTAATTGAAAGAGTGAACAGATTTATCAGGCAGTGTGACACACCATTGCAACGGGTGCCCTCAAAGCATGAATGTGAACAACAAACATACCACATAACTCTCAGGGTATTCCAAGGTAGAATAGAGATCTTTGAAAGAAACTCTATGACTAGGCCAAGTTGTTCTGCCTTCACCTCCATATGTGTATTGTGACAAGTCATCCCTGAAATCCCTCGAGACTTGACACACATTTCCATAAGACATACATCTCAGAGGGTGAACTATAAGATAATTCATGATAGATGTGTAGGAATTCAAAACATATTTTGAGGACTCAACTTGTCATCTGGCCCTCCTTCTAGCAATAGAAATGTTTACGGTGTTGGACCCACCAACATGTTAGGGCATCTACCTGGTAAGAAGTCCCAAGTAGACCTCAGACCATTTAGAGTAGGAGTCCCGGCAGTTGGTACTAAAGTTATGCCTTTACTGCGATAGCGTGCATAGGTAAGCAAGATATCCTTGTTAGAAGCAAGTGTGTGACCTTGCAGTGAGTCAAGAGAGATGCATGGGGAGGTTCTAACACACGGAGGGGAAAATGAAGTGTATCCCTTAGAAGCTTGTAATAGTATGCAAATTAAAAGGAACACATGAGCTAAATGACATCAAAAACTGAAGAGCATAATAGTCGGCAATCCAAATTGATGAGTTAAACTAACAATAGGCTTCAATAAGAATCATAAAATCACATACAAAATAGTCCATACATAAAGCGTATGTTAAAACTACATACATTGCTAAAGTAACTAGCATAGTCAAATTACAATAATACCATATGCATGAAATGTGCTAGCTCATTATATTGTATAAAAGTGAAAGTTCCATCCATAAATACAACCATGACATCCACTAGCCCCAATAGTGGAACGTTATAGTCAACATCGCCTGCTCCTCCAAAGAGATGTACTCGCTCTGCACTATGGAGAAGCCAAGGCTCATCACAATACTCTACAAGCCCTCTCTAATCAATGCTTAGAAAAATCTTGGCTGCCAAAAGCCTATTCTATGAGTTATGAGGTTCTATTTATAACAAAGGGTGGGGTGACACTTGACATTCCCCTTTGTGACTCTTGGAATACCCTCATGACTCTTTAACTTCATTACATAATTCTTTACGTTACATATGATTATTTTCATTCCACTAGTGACACCTGGAATTTCACTTTACATAATGTTCACAAAAATGATACATTTTCCACATATACCCATGTGGGACAAAAATGTCTTGAGTCAGCCAGACAAGACAACACTAAGACTCAAACGACTTTGGAAAGACCAGCTCATCAACCTCCTCTCCATGATGATGTCTTTCTGGAAATGAACTCTTGCCTCCATTTATTTCGTGTATACTGATTTGGAACCTCTTTCCAACTCGTCTTGTAACATGCGCAACATAGTCCTAAGAAAGGTTGGACCGATGATGTACATCCGCATGTTATTTGTGCTAACTTGCAAATCTATGCTAGTGTCCATGAGAATACTCTGGTCAAAGTAGGTGTTGAGCTCTAATCTAACTTGGTTCCTCTCTTTGGCCTCGGTCAACGTACCAGTCGATGGGGTGCCATACTTTCTCACCATGACATCCAAACTTCTAAACAACTGTGCATATGAAGCCTCAACATTGGTGATGAGTGGCAGGAGTTCCTCATAGTTCTCGATCAAACTACGGATGCGTGATTTGTCCAACTCTACTTGTGGCTTCATCATCTTATGTAAGTGAAGGAGGGATCCCTTGTAACTCATTGTCCATGTCTGAATATGATCAACACCGACATATATATAATATATATATATAATATATATATATTATATATATATATATATATATGAGTGTTTGTGCTATCTTAGTGTAGAGCTACTGATGACCATGTAGATGGAAAATTGCCTTGTGCATGATGACGAACCTGTAATAAAGTCTCCGCATGACTGTCTCAAGAACTGATACTTTAGTGAGCCTCTCTTTTTTCATCTCTGCTCTGGCGGATCTTGTTGATTGTTCCTCTATCTGCCTAATTGCTTGCAACTCCTTAGTTATGAACACATTTTCTACTATTAAGAACTTAACACTTGAGCTTGTGGCTTCGACATAATCCTTTGTAACATTAGCCAACACAGATAGATGTCTTCATACATCTGACATAATCACCCATTCTTCAAAGTGCGCAGGTGATGCATGTTCATCCGAGGTGTGCGCTCTACGTGCTTGTACAATGATGTGTTGCGACTCATCAAAGGCTATGTTGTACACATTTGTTCCTTAATTATCCTCAAGGAGAATGGTATCCCCTTGTTCACTCGGGAATTGCTCTATGGTTGGATTGGATGAAGCCTATGGGGTGACCTCGGTTCCTTTTGGCATGAGGCCGACCTCTTGAACATGTTCTGGCTGCTCCATCTCCATGTCCATCTATTCTACTATTGGTTCATCCTGTGGAGCAAGTTTGTGTTCATGTGGCTACTAACCTTGTTCCTCATCTGCTACTAGTTCAAAGTCTTCAACCTGTA
Source organism: Pinus taeda (assembly GCA_000404065.3). Lineage (NCBI taxonomy): Eukaryota > Viridiplantae > Streptophyta > Pinopsida > Pinales > Pinaceae > Pinus > Pinus taeda. Next base: position 63,370 of record APFE030177901.1, read on the forward strand.
TCAGTGTGGTTTATGTTGTCAATGTGCCTTGCACTTCCTCCCATTCCTATTCCTATTCCTATTCATTTTCATGTTGCACTTCCTTCTCTCTTCTACATAGCTCTTATTATTCTTTGATCTTCTGTTGTACTTCTTGCAACTTCCTCTCTACTTCTTCCATTATTCGTTTCTCCCTCTTTCTTTGCGATGTTCTCCTATCATGTTGTCACCTCTTCAAATCTATATCTAAAACTACTCTTTCCACAAGTGGGTCTTCCTTAAACTTGTAGCTTAGCTCCGTCTCTGTGCTTTCAGAAATATTCCTCTTGCCTTTGTCTTGCACAGGTTTGTTGCTTTTTGCTACTATTGTTTTTGCTTCTTGTGGTGTTGCTAGCCACTCTAGTGTCATGCTGACCACTTCATTGAACCTAGAGGAGTTATAACAATATCTCCATTAGTCTTCCTCTAGCCAATGACACGCCTTCTGGATCCAAGAATAATACACTCTCGCAAAGTGGTCTCTGCATAAGCCATGTGGATCATAGAGATTGAAACTCTTGGTGCCGAACTTAGGCTTCTTGAAGTCCTCGATCTCGATATCCACTTCCTTCATACTACAAATCTCGTACAACCCAATTTGCAAAGGAAGCATAGGCCATGGTGCCTTCTTCTTCCTGTGAAATCCAGCTAATAACCTTGTTGAGATGTGCTATGCAACCTCCTTCATGACCAACTTGTCCATGGAAAACCTTAGCAACACATGCAGAAATTTCTCCACATTTTCCATCGTGATGAATGTACCATCAGGTGAGGCATACCAATCTATAATGTTCAACAATGCCCCCATTGTTTCCTGGGACATGCAAGTCGAAAATTGTTAAAATATCATCGTGTATAGAGGGGCGGTGAAATGGTCAGATAGTATAGCCATGACTCCTCGGTAGCTGCATTTTAAGAGTAACTTGCAATATTTGTTCAGAACATTCTCTGAAGGTGTCCATGCGCAAACCATGCCAAGAAATTGTTGACCAGTATAGATTGGATTGAGAAGGTATGCATACATGAAGAATCTTTCTTTCTAATCCTTGGGCGGACTCCAGGCATTGTATACAGCACTTTCAGCTGGAGAGCCAACATGTCAGACCAGTTGAAAGGTTTGTGTTCACCTTCCAGCTAATCCAGCATAGCAACCCAACTCTATGGGAAGGTCTCCATACTCAGTTGGCCATACAAGTGGCATGCGAAGATGACCAATAATTGGTAAGCCTTCCTGAGTTTCTTCATCTTATATATCTGGTTGGGTGTCACATTGAACTGTTTTGGCTTCAAGATGTCTCTTGTATTCATGTTGTTGTTGGGAGCGTAAAATGTTGCATCCATCCTACTCACCGATAGTGGCAAATGCTACATATTCTGATAATCTTCTGTCCTAAAGGAAGTAAACTCTACTCCACTAACACTTCTCAGTATCATTGTCTCAGGATCAATGTGTGAGACAATCCATTAGATCACATATGCACATGGGAATACGGGAAGCATGCATGCAACCTTGTACAATCCTGACTTATGAATGTTGACATAGACCTATCGGTCCTCTAGATTCTCCTCAAAGTTGCCTGAAAATATAGTGTTGATGTCTTACCATGTGATCCTGATGTCTTTCTTAGTGAATATGTGTGTGTTTGTGTACATGGGCAAGATCATAGACCCTGCTCAATCACATACCCAATACTTCTTTCAACTGTGTCTTTTGGTCTAGCTGTCTTGGATGCCATGATACCTGTACTACTAAGAATCTACTCAAAACTTTGTGGTACCTGGAGATAGACACGAGTACAAAATGGCTAATTAGTTACTAAAAACACAACTAAAATTTGCATATACATGACCATTTTTTAGTCGGTGACCAATAGTAGTTAATTTACAGTATGTTATAACGCGACCAAATTTTAGTCATTTTTAGCTTAGTCATTAATTGGTTTCCTCAGTTTTACCATCTAGTAGTATATTTAGTCATTAATTTGGTCATTAATTTTTCATTGGCTTAGTCATTAATTGTCACAATTAATAACAAAATATATAACAAAATATATTACTATATGAATCCTCGAGAAAACCAATTAATGACCAAATAAATATGACCAAAACATTGGTCGTGTTATAAGATACTGTAAGTTAGCTACTAATAGTCATATATATGCAAATTTTAGCCATCATTTAAAATCAATTAATGACCAAAGAAATATGACTAAATTTTAGTCGTGTTATAAGATGTTGTAAATTAGCTACTAATAGTTGTATATATGCAAAATTTAGTCATCATTTAATAATAAAAAAACTATCATTTGCAGTAGGCATTTACCTTTTTTTTGGTATTTTCATATTCATTATATAAACGACTCATTTAGTAGTTTCTATTCATTTCATTTAATTTCATTCATAATCATTATAAATGACTAATTTAGTCATATATTCATTTTATTCGTGTTCATTAATTAATATAAACTACTAATTTAGTAGATTTAAATTGATTTTATGTGTTTATTATTAATCACCATAAATAAATTAGTGTAATTTTGCGAATAAATTTTAAGAAAATGTCATACAATGTGCATGCTTATCTAATATGATAACGCAAAGTTACATATGTTAATTATGAGACTAAATAATATCAAGCGAAAATAAATATAATTTCAACTATATAAATTTTATTATATAAAATATCAAGTATTACAATATGAGTTTCCAACTTAATATGGGTTGGACGACAATTTACACATGAAATATTGTTTCATCATTTCAAAACATTATCATTGTGTTGCCAAGGCATTACAAGTGAATTCACCAACTCTGAACGCTTGAACATCAGTCTCTATGAGTGTGTCTTATGCAAGGTATTGGCTCTAAGGGTATCACTAGACAGATTCTTTTCTCTCTCATTTTGCATTTGTTGCTCCAATGTTATTGTTCTCCTCTTTCTTCATTTGTTTCCTCTGACCATCCATATTGAGTTTCTCTCCTGAAAATGAAAGAAGATACAATGCAAAGTATAAGACAGGAAAGACGATGAATACTTTAATATAAAATAATGTAGACTATAAAATATTTATATGACATATATCTCAACATTTGATAGTGGCCACTATGTGGCTAGATGACCTGTATAAACAAAGAAAATAAAATGTCACCATAAAAAATGGAATTGGAGGGGGATTCATCATGCATGCTAGGAATGTTTTTGTGTGCACACATCATATTTCTCAATTCTAATTGTATAAAAAACAAAGAGTATTCACAATGACATGTAGTGACATGTGGGTGTCTATTTGACTCAATGATATGCTTGAATTTTTGACCCATTCCAATCTTACCACAATGAAATTAAGAGAGACAAGGACACAAGAAGGACTATCAATAAATGAAATTAGAGACTTTAGAATGCAACTCAATTATCCCTGAATTTAACGATACGTATTTGTAGCTTCGTGGTCACCAATGAGAATCAAATCACACTATGAAAAATTCCTTGCGTTATGATAATTTGGTTGCACCTGCACTAATCCTTTGTAGTAGTCCCTTCACTTGCCTATAGATATAATTTTAGAAACAATATTACTCCTGCAATTCTTCCCTATATGGATCATCTTTTTCCCCCCTATTTATAGTTTTTTTTAAGGCAACATAATAGAATTCTCCAATTGCATCATCGCCTTTCAAAACAATGCTTGAATATTTACAGGTGATTGTTGAACCAGTCTCTACTCAGGTCCATGAAATCCTTGATTTGTCTCCATCGCACAAACCTCTGCATTCCTTGTCCCCGACATACCAATTATTTACAGTGGAATACTTTATCATTTCTCCCTCGTTACAATAGAGATACACTACTGTGGCATGGAGATGATTGGTGTCATAAAATGGTACAGTTCATCCTTCAATATATGTCACAGAACGCCTCTCACCTCACATGACTCCTCTCATCTACAAAAATAAGAGTCCTCTCAAATGCCTGGTCTCCATCTCATTCATCCTGAAATAAGTGGATATTTCCATGGGTGACAAAGTGTGCTTGGAGATTTAATAGAAGGAGCTATCACTAAAAAAATAAAAATACAATGCAGCATAATTGTTATTAGCAGGAGCAACAACCTTGCCATGCTACTTCCTAAATAGATAAAGATACTCCCAAATTACCTCTTATAACGAACAAAAGATAACCTCAACTACCTATAGAATCTACTTATGCATGGTAGCAATGAAAACACTGTCGAAAACAACATCTACAACAACTTTGGTAAATCTCTTCTTATAGTCAAGGGTATGCCCAACTTTTGAAAAGTATCAAGTAGGTTAGTGTCCACCTCATCTAGGCTCCTCTTCTTCTTCTACTCTCTCTGTTTAGGTTCAAAATAATACCAAAGGTCTTCGAAATTGATGGGTGGGTAAAAGTTATTAGACCATTGAGTTCTTCCATTTTAATCATTGTCTATAAGAATTGAATCTAAATTGCAAAATCCGTTCAGGTTCCTTCTTTTTAGGTGAAATTAACCTAAGATTTGGAGAGTTTTAAGGTTTAATGGATTTAAGTATATTATACTTAAAATATATTAACATGGTTTAAAAATGTAGTCATTGAGATCAGAATCTAAGGATGAAATAGAAAATATTTTATGTTCATGATTACAATAAATTTTAATTTCATTTAACAAAGTTTGAGGAAGGTCTAGCATTTGCATCCTACCAGAAAATTTTCTTGCATCACTTGAGCCGTTTTAATTTGGGCATGGTAGAGTCCATTATACAAACAATCAACCACTAAGAAAAAGGTGAAAAGAAAAAATAAAATTTCATGCATTCCGACCCTACAAAAGTTAGGGAGGATCAAATTGATCTGTACAATAAGGACATGCAAAATCTTACTTGTCCATTTCCTTTTGATGAATTGTTGACTGCAACCAAGATCTACATTATCATAATCGTTAAACCCTTTGTACAATAAGAACATGAAAAAATATTACTTGTGCGTTGTCTTTTGATGAATTGTTGTCCGTAATCAAGATCTGCATTATCATAACCATTAAACTCTCAACTCTAGATAAAATTTATGATTTGATCAGATAAACCCTCAAATTTATCCAAATTCATACCCATGTACAAATTACCAAAATATCATAATCATTAAACCCTCAACTTCTTTGATCACATAAACCCTCGAAATTATTTACCCATAAGAATAAAAATCCTCTTTAGTAAAAAGGAAGAATGAGTCCAAATTCATACCCATGTACAAATTACCAAAATATCCACGCCCAAAGACCTTGCCCTTATCAAAATCATTAAACCCTCAACTCTAGATAAAATTTATGATTTGATCATATAAACCCCATACCCATGTACAAATTACCAAAATATCCACGCCCAAAGACCTTGCCCTTATCAAAATCATTAAACCCTCAACTCTAGATAAAATTTATGCTTTGATCATATAAACCCCATACCCATGTACAAATTACCAAAATATCCACGCCCAATGACCTTGCCCTTATTAAAATCATTAAACCCTCAACTCTAGATAAAATTTATGCTTTGATCATATAAACCCTTGAAATTATTTACCCATACAATCAAAATTCCTCTTTAGTAAAAAGGAAGAACAGAGTCAAAATATACCCATATACAAATTACCAACATATCCACGCTGAGTGACCTTGCACTTCCTCCATCTAATTGTTGATTCCCTCCTAAGGTGTTTCCCATGAAAACTCCATCTCATGTTTGAATCCCATGAAATCCATAGATCACGTTGATGGTCTTCCTTCTTCTGGAATTTCCACACAGATATAGACAATGCAGAGAAAAATACAGTGCTACAATGTGATGTTGTAATCTGTGAATATATTATTTGAACCCAACGCTAAACTCAAAATGAAAAAGAAAATAAATATTTATAATAGAAAAAAATAAAAGAAATATTTATAATATAAAATAAAATATATAAATTGCAATTGGGTTAAATGATTTATTTTTAATAAAAAACATGGGTTGGTTCATTCATATAAAATCATAACCCATGTATTTATGGTACTTCTTCATATATACAACTCACATAAATATATGTATAAACTACTAGAAGCTGAGTATTTGAAGGACCTACATTTTAATAAGATTTCACAGAGAAATGAAATAAGATAAGGAGATAGAATAACTAATGACATAGAGCTTGAAGTGTCAAGAATTCTACACTCATCACATAGATCTTGAAGCATCAAGAATTCTACACTTATCTGAGTTATAGGTAGACATAATGGATGAAAGAGGATTGCGATCATTGACGGAGCACAATTTTAAAGATATAATCTCAAACATCCATACAGGCACATGCATTAACAAGTCAATACAAATGAATCTATAATAACTTATGAAACATTTCTAGTAGCTATGATTACCTGAAATCAGAGAGGGAACATGAACATAATGGAACTTAAATAGGGGTGTAACATATTGTAGTACTTGAAGGAGGAATCACCACCATTTCCTTATTATTCTGAAAGGCACATTTCATAAACTCATACAGTCTTGAAAATAACATGTAGTTCTTTCTTTACAATTTTGAACCTTTGTGAAGTGTTTCTTCCCACTATTTATCTGGAACCAAGAGCATTGAACAGTAATTACAACAAAATATCTTCATCCGAGGCTCAATTATCAGATTGACTAGCTTTGTGGCCCCAAAGATGACTACAAAATATTAAATTCTTCATTAAATGGTGACACATTACAAGATAACAAAATGATTCAACAATCGGATGGAAACACCAACAAAATCTCTCCATGCCCATCCCTGGGATTTCCTTTTCTCAGATTGTTGCTTGCCCATGGTCTAGCCTTCTGGACACCCAATCGAGTCTTGTCGCTTTTGCCTTTACTTCTTGAATAATTCCTTATCCAAAACTGGGAGCGGTCAACTATCAGTTTAATGCCACATTACAGAAGCAGGGGTCCCTTGGGCGGTACTTCATCTTCCTTCGGCATGGAGCACCATGATGGATCATCATGTCCTCCCAAGCTTCACTATCTTCATTTACTCTGTCAGTGTCAACCCTAGTTTCATGTCACAAGGGGCCTTATTGGGTCAGCCCATGCTGATTTTGAATGTTGCATCTCTTTTCTTAAATGGATCAGCTACCAACCCACCATGCCTTTAAAGTTTTAGATTAATTTATCACAGAGTTCTCGCATTGGGATTTCCCATTAAAAGTCCTTACAGGACAATACATTTTGATCTACTTTAGCCCCTTTTGCTTCATGTGACTGGGGAATATGACCAGGCTTTTAGTCCTTGGGTGTTAGGACCTTTGGGCTCACATCTAGGGGTCGTTTTCCTTTGTTACATAGAATCCCACAGATTGGGGGTTTCTAATGCTCACCTTCATTGCCTCCTCCCCAACATTGCGATCTCTGATGTGTGATGTAGTCTAGCCCACTTGAAAAAAGGATGAGGTAGAGTTTGCACCCTCTATTTTTTGCGACCGTCGAATGCTGATTGGGCCCACCCGGGATATCTCAATCAACCATTTTGTAATATCACCTTTTTTTGCTCCCTTTGACACTTGCGATCAACGATATGCGGTATCAGTTGTCCTCCTCAGCTCTTGGTTCTTCGCTCTTCCCATGACCATTGTCTATCTCCCTTATCTAAGCCCCTTTCCAATTGGAAGTTCACTATTGGCGAATTCTTCATGATGCACAATGCGCTACCACCCCTGATCATCGATTGGTGATTGATGACATCATCATTGCCACATGGGACTTCCTGAGTGGTGGCACGTGTCACCCAGATATGCCCTCTTTGGACCCTTGAAAATGCCAGATCTACATGCCATGTGTCCTCCATGCTGCAATGTCATGCTAATGTCAGTGTCGCCGTCTCTTTATCTAATCCAATAATATTATACCATGTGGCCTCCTAGAAAGAGAGAGAGAAAAAGGATCGTCTGCCCCTGGTTTTGCGCTGATTTCCTTTATTAAATATTTTTGGCCCTTTCTCAGTGATTTCTATTATTGACTTAAATCCGAGCACTTTTAATCACAATTGAAACTTTGGAATGGTTTCATTTGTTTTATCACCGATTGCGATGCGTTGATCTTGTGCCATTGCGATCATCGAACACCAAATCACCCCGCCGATATGCCTAATCACTGCCTTGGACCTCTATCATTTGCGATCGTCAATATGCAAGATCGTAGGAACCTATGACCTTTGATATCAATGATCGTTAATCACTGTTTTTCTCTGCCCTCCCTTGTTGCTACTTTTAGAAAACTCTGATTGTGATTTCAATATGCTCTTGGACCCCCAATATGTGATTCTTTCCTCCTTTCAAAAGGTAAAAAAAGCCCCATCTTTAACAAGACATATCTTCTGACTCTAGGGTCCATTTTAGGAGTTCATATACCATTGGAAATCCTATCCTGATCACTATCCAATGGAGGGGGTCCAATTTAGCTTTGATTTTTTTTTTTCTGGTTTGGGTGATGGCTGCAACGTTTCTTCTCTTTTGCACCATTTTGAGAGCTGAAAATGTTTTTTGCAGTGAGTGAAAATGTAGATCATAGTCAATGCTCCTTTTGAGTGATGATATTGAAGTTTGTCCCACATACCTTTTACCAATGAAAAGTTTTACACTTTGGCCTTTATAGGATTTGGTATCTCACTCAAGATTGATTTTATTGCTCCTACATTATATTCCTTCGATTCTTCTTCCATCTTGATTTCTGTAATCACTAATTCCCAGAGTTCAAAATCTTGAGCCATTAAGAAATTGTTCGTTCTTTTCCTCCATATATCAAAGTTTCCATTGAACAATGGAGCTTTCCCAATTTGATTTTCTTCTACTTTCATGGTTAAAGAAGAGACATATTTAGAAGGATTGGAGGCTTTCTTCCTTGACTTTTCCATTTGTGTTCTAAGGATATACCTTCAAGTTATTATGCTTTGAGTGAAGGAATTGGCTCTGATACCAATTGTTGGAAATACTAAGAAAGGGGGTGAATCGGTCTTTCTTTTCAATTGTTATTTTTACCAGTTAAGATCACTTATAATTACAACACAAAATGAAAGATGCTAGAATAATAATTTTATTAACCAATGATGAGGACACAAATCATCTTTACAATTAATCAAGTACAATAATAATTAGGGCTCCAACACTAGATGAAGGCACCAATCTTCAATCCACTAGGCTCCAACCTGTATTTTGCAAAGCACTAACTTACACTTTACGAGGCTCCAACCCTATATTCCCAAGGCTCCAATATTGTCACTTTGAGACACTAACCTCTAGGGCTCCAACGTTATCTCTGATACAAGCTCCAACCTAGTCTTCTTGAGGTCTCCTATCCTATAGGGCTTGTTGTAGAAGATATTGGGAGCCATGAATAATTATTAAAATTATCTTGAAGAATTGAACTTTATCTTCTCAGAAGGTGTCACCATTCCTCTTCATGTCACCCAAACACTTTCCCCAAGGTTATATCATAAGGGCCTTCAACGGTGCATCATGCTGTCTTCAATAAGGTATACACCAAACAATCCTCCAAGTGCTTCACAATGTTTTTCAATGCTCCAACTATCTAGCCTGCTTCAAAAAAAATCCACCACTCTCCTCAATGGATCTTCCCTCCAAACATCAAGGTATGTTCAATAAAGCTTTGGTAATGCTTCTCTTCAATATATATATAGTCCAAACTGTCCTCAAAGGCTGCTCCAAGCACAATTCAAAAATATTCCTAAGGAGGCTTCAAAATGTCCTCAATGGATTCTCGAGATTCCACAAATAACATTAAAAACTACTCTTCAAAGATGTCATGCTACACTGGTCCAAGAATTCAAAACTAATTCCTCATAGGTTGAATAACCACATGTTTAAGTATTTATGTTACTATAGTTTTGAGCCTCCTTACTAATCCTTCCACATGCCTAGCAAATACTGCTCCAAAGTCTGTAATTCCATAGTTCACTGTGGTATCCCAGTTGTAGTGATAATTATCACTGGTCCGAGCTCCTTTGCACAAGTCTACAATGTATTCTAAGCTTGAGACTGAAGTGAGGTTAAGTACCTACCTGATTATCCTTGATGTTTTCTTCTCCACGGGTGAAACCAAGCACTCTTTAAGTTTAAGTAACAAGTCTGAGTCTCTAAAATGAGCTACCATAAGTCTCCACAGGATATCTGAGCTTCCACATGACATTTTTGTCCACTATTTCATGCTATTAATTTGAGCTTCCAAGAGAAAACCACAAGTAAATTATTAATTGAGCCTCCAAAGAGGTATGTTCTCTATCTCAAAGTCTGATCTTCTATCTAGTATCGAATATATCAAGTCACTGTATCTTAATATATCATCGAGCTACCTGATCAATGGTATGAGGTATATGTATGTTCAACAATCCAAGTTTCTTAATATGGGCCTCCTCTTCACAATTCCAAGACTCCTCTTCTTAGGTCCAATCAAATGTACACAAGTTTGTGCCTTCACACAGTCCGAGCCTCTTCAAATGGTGATCAAATTGACTGTTCATAGTTTTGAGGCTTCCAAGGTGAGTCTGAGGCACTAAAGATCACCATCTTGTAGTCTGATTGTTCACAGATTTGAGCCTCTTCAAGGTATACCTAATCACGCAAATATGAACAACATAATTAACCCAAACTTTATTCTGCTCATCCTCCTTGCTGTTTTTATTCCTCTTCTCTGATCTCTTGTGATTTTCTTCACGAAAATTTAATAATGAAATGAAGAGTTCGAACTTGTATTTAAGTTTTTTACCTTTAATGAAACCACACATCTCTTGGAGGTAAGGCCAACTTGCACAAGTAGGCTTAGGTCGACTAGGATAGAAAATATATTATTTCATCTTAAAAAATCATTTCCTTTCAATTTAAGAGGAGTTAGAGGGCATGTAATAACTTGTTGGAAAGGGGAAAATGTCCTCTACGATCTCATGAAAATTCCATCCTTAAATGAGGTTATTTTACCATCAATAACATTAAATTTGGGAACTAACATTATTATTTTATTCATGGCAACATTTGGTATTTGATGTCTAGGGCTCCTTCTTCATAGACTTAGGCCTTCAAGACTAGGGAACCATGAGCATCAATCAAGAAGGTTGGGGATTCATATTATTTTCCATCCAACAATCATATGTGCATCATTATTTCATAAGGTCAAATTATAGGGTTTCATCAATGTATATAGTTAATGCTATGACATTTTCACCTAGGCTAGAACATCATATAGCAAGTGTTAGTTTTAGGGACTGCATCAAGAATTTAGGACTAGGGATTTATGGTCAACAATCAAGAGCTATCTAGAGCTAGGGTTTCATGGGCATCATGAAGTTAGGGCTTTAGGGTTTTATCATGTAGTTAGGTAATTTAACTTATGCACCATCTTCATGCTTAGGGTTTTCTTCTAGGGTTTGCATGAGGATACAGAAACATCAAAAAAGGGTAATTAATGTATCACAATAATCTTTTCCATCTCCAATAATGCCATATTTATATAAATGACAAATTTGACCAACAAAAAGATTCGATCTATGTGTGAAATCCACTGAATAGACGAAGATGTGTATATCGAGCATCTTCCAAAAATATGAATGAAATTAAATAAACAATGTACCAATCTAATAAACAATATATAATAGAAAACACAAGAATACAAGATAATGTAGATAAAGAATGCATGTTTGGTTGTATCTTCATGATATTTATATAGAATGCATGTTTTTTCATATCTTTGGTCGTTTGGTAATTTGGTGATATGGTGATACCTTATTCAATTGATCATGATAATCACAAGCCCTATTATCGAATTGTTGAGGGTAGCTAATATTACTTAGATGGGAACATACGGTAACCCTATGTAAAGGCTTAACCATTCTCTATTGAGGATTAACAACCCCTCCAAATTTGAATACATTCCAGATGCTTTAAATATCTAACCTTTGTATAAGGTTTATCCAAACATTTAGCTGGAATATAACCTATGCTTGTTGTTTTGTTCAATGATATCTTACTGTTATCCAAAGAGGGGTCTATATTCCCATGTGATATCCTTGGATTTAGGCTCTAGAGATAAATCTAAATCTATGATATCTATTCATATGTAATGTGGAAGGGATACCAAAGACAAGGGAAAATATTACGGGAGGATCCAATTACTTAATATCCATATAAGATCCAATTACTTATTACTATATAAGATAATGCATATATTAACTAGCCTAGGGATTATCTTTAAGATATAGCTAGCTACCAACTACCCACTATACATTAGGTTGATATATCTAGGATAATATAGAACATGTTGATATATATATCAGATAGAACTATAATATCCTATGATCTTAATGGTATCAACCAACCGAGATCCTTGATATCTTAAGTCATCCATGGTTATGTATGGGATTTTTTATCTCTTATATAAGCTATTCAATTTCCATTACATCCCTTACTGTTTTAGTTGACAATAATTTTTCACAAATTCATTCATTTGCATTTGATTGGAAAATACATTTCTACTTAATATTTAAGTAAAAAATGAAAGATTGAAGGTTATAAGGTGTTGATGGTGTTGTACCCGCCAACATGTCAGGGGATCTCCCCAGCAAGAAGTCCCAACTAGACCTTAGATCGTTTGGAGTAAGACTCCCAGCAATGGGTGGTAAAGATATGCCTTAACTGCGATAATGCGCAGAGGTAAGCAATATATCCTTGTCAGAAGCAAGTGTGTGACCTTGCAGTGAGTCAAGAAATATGCATGGGGAGGTTCTAACACATGAAGGGGAAAATGAAGTGTATCCCTTAGAAGCCTGTAATAGTATGCAGCCTGAAAGGAACACACGAGTTGAATGAAATCACAAACTGTTGAGCATATTAGTCAACAATCCAAAGTGATGAGTTGAACGAACAACACACTTCAATAAGATTCATACAATCACATACGAAATAGTCTATACATAAAAGCATAAGTTAAAACTACATACATTGCTAAAGTAACCAAAATATTCAATTTATAATAACAACATAAGCATGAAATGTGTTGGCTCTGTGATATTATATAAAAGTGAAAGTTTTATCCATACATACAACCATGAAATCCACTATCCCCAATAGTGGAATGTCATAGTCAACACCACCTACTCCTCCAAAGAGGTGTACTCGCTCTGCACTCTAGAGAAGCCAAGGCTTGTCACAATCCTCTCCAAGCCCTCTCTAAGTAATCCCTAGCAAATGCCTGGATCCCAAAAACCTGTTCTATGAGTTATGAGGTTCTATTTGTAACAAAGGGTGGGGTGACCCTTGACATTCCCCTTTGTGACTCTTGGACTTCCCTCATGACTCTTCAACTTCATTACATAACTCTTTACATTACATATGATTGTTTGCATTCCACTAATGACACTTGAAATTTCACTTTACATCATGTTTACAAAAATGATACATTCGACATATGCCCATGTGGGACAAAAATGTGTTGAGTCAGCTAGAAAATAATACTCTAAGACTCAGACAACTATGGAAAGACTAGGCCATCAACCTCCTCTCCATGATCCTCAGTGACAAATTGATGCCATGTTTGGTAGTGCGAAATGGTGTTTGGATACTCTTTGATGATGTATTTCTGGAAACAAACTCTTTCCTCCATTGCTTCCAGGTATACTAATTTGGAACCTCTATCAAACCCATCCTATAACATGCGCAACTTAGTCTCGAGCAAGGTTAGACCGACGATATACATCCACATATTATCTATATTGACTTGCAAATCTGCCATGGTGGTCATGAGAATCAAGTGATCAAAGTATGTGTTGAGCCCCAATGTGACTTGGTTCTTCTCTTTGGCCTCGGTGAGCATACCAATCGATGGGGTGCCATAATTTGTCACCACGACATCCAAACTTCTTATCAACCGTGTGTATGGAGACTCAACAATAGTGATGAGTGGCATGAGTTCCTCATAGGTCTGGATCAAACTCTGGATGTGTACTTTGTCTAACTCTACCTATGGCTTCATCATCTTGTGCAAGTGAAGGAGGGCTCCCTTGTACCTCATTTTCCATGTCTGTATATGATCAAAAGCGACATGTATATTTGTGAGTGTTCACGCTATCTTGGTGGAGCAGCCGCTAATGACGATGTATATGGTCAACTACCTTGTGCATAGTGATGAACTTATCAAACAGTCTCCATGTGACTATCTCAAGAGTTTATACTTTACCAAGTCTAGCGTTCTTCATATCTTCTCTAGTGGATCTTATTGATTGTTCCTCTCTCTGTCTGGTTGCTTGCAACTCCTTAGCCATGTGCTCCTTTTCTATTATCAAAAACTTAACACTTGAGCTCGTTGCTTCAACATAAGCCTTTGTAGTATCATCCAAGATGGTTAGATGTATTCATACATCTGACACAATCACCTGTTCTTCAAAGTGCGCACGTGATGCATGCTCATCTAGGGTGCACGCTCTACGTGCTTGTGCAACTCTATGTTGTAACTCATCAAAGGCTATGTTGTACACACATGTTCCTGGATTATCCTCAAGAAGAATGGTATTCCCTTGTTCACTCAGGACTTGCTCTATTAATAGAGATTGTGAAGCCTGTGGGGTGACCTCAGTTTCCTTTGGCATGAGGTCGGTGTCCTAATCCTGTTCCAGTTTCTCCATCTCCATGTCCATCTATTCTACTATTGATTCATCCTGTGGAGCAAGTTGTTGTTCCTACGACTGCTCACCCTATTCCTCATCTATTGATGGTTCAGAGTAGCCTATATCCATGCAATTTGTGCTATTTGTGTGCCTTGCACTTCGTCCTATTCCTGTTCCTATTACTCTTCATGTTCATGTTACGCTTCCTTCTCTCTTCTATGCAATCTTGTTCTTCTTTGAGCTTCTTCTATACTTCTTGCAACTTCCTCTTTGCTTCTTCTAGTGTTTGCTTCTCCCTCTTTCTTTGTGATATTCTCTTGTCGTATGGTCGCCTCTTCACATCTATCTCCAAAGCTACTCTTTCCACAAGTTGGTATTCCTTAAACTTGTAGCTTTGCTTTGTCTCTATGCTTTTGGCAATCTTCCTCTTGCCTTTGTCTTGCGCAGTTTTGTTTCTTGTTGCTGCTGTTGTTGCTACACCCTTTGGTGATTCTTCCTTGAGTGTTTATAGCCACTCTATTGCCATGCTGACTGGTTCATTGAACCTAGAGGAGTTATAACAATATCTCCATGGGTCTTGCTCTAGCCAATGACACGCCCCATGGATCCAAGAATAGTACACTCTCACAAAGTGGTCCCTGCATAATCCATGTGGATCATATGTATTGAAACTCTTACAGCTAAACTTAAACTTCTTGAAGTCCTCGACCTCGACATCTGCCTATTTCAAACTCTAGATCATGTACAAACCTATTTGCAAAGGAAGCATAGGCCATGGTGCCTTCTTCTTCTTATGCAATCCAGCTGATAACCCTGTTCAGATGTGGTATGCAACCTCTTGCATGGACAGCTTGTCCATGGAAAACCTTGGAAACACATGTGAAGCTTTCTCTGTGTTTTACATCCTGATTAATGTGCCATTGGATGAGGTGTACCAAACTGCAATGTTTAGCAATGCCTCAATTGCTTCCTGGGACATGCAAAGTAGATCTTCTTCAAAGATCATCATATACAGAGGGGTGATGAAATGATCAGATAGTCTAGCCATGAATCCTCTGTAGCTGTAGTCTGAGATACACTTGCAATATATGTTCACAACATTCTCTAAAGGTGTCCATGCCCAACCCATGCAAGGAAATTGTTCACAGGTACAAAGTGCATCGAGTACGTAGGCAGACATGAAGAATATTTCTTGTTGATCCTTGGGAGGACTCTGGGCATTGGATACATGCACTTTCAGCTAGAGAGCCAACATGTTAGACTAGTTGAAAGGTTTTCCTTCACTTTCCAACAGATCCAACATAGCAACCCAACTTTGCAGGAAGGTCTCTGTACTCCCTTGGCCATACAAGCAACATGCGAAGATGACCAAGAATTGGTAAGCCTTCCTGAGTGTCTTCATCTTTTATATTTCGTTCAGTTTCATCCTGATCTTTGTTGGCAACCTTACCCAATGCTTCTAGATGTCTCCTGTATTTGTGTTGTTGTTGGGAGTGTAGAACGATGCATCCATCCTTCTCACTGGTAGTGGAAAATTGTACATTTGCTGATAATCTTCCATCCTGAAGGAAGCAAGCTCTACTCCACTAACAGTCCTTAGTATCATCATCTCAAGATCAATGTTTGAGACAATCCAATGGATCACATCTATGCATGGGAATACGGGAAACCAACATGAAACATTGTGTTCATTATGTCGACGTTTCGTACCCCAAAGGGGGTCCATCATAAGGACCGAAAATGATAGATTATGTATGATAGTTTGAGAGAAGAATCTTCCAACTAGAATACATATAAACCTAAAGAATGATGAATTTTAGTAGAAGCCGACTAATTCAAAGAGTAACCTACATATATGAATTATTTAATTTTTATTTTAGTTTTTAATTATTTTAATAAAATAACTAAAAATAAAAATAAAAATAAACAAAAATTTAAAAAATTAAAAACTAAAATAAAAATTGAATAATTCATATATGTAGGTTACTCTTTGAACTGGTCGCTTCTACTAAAATTCATCATTCTTTAGGTTTATATATACTCTGGTTGGAAGATTCTTCTCTTAAAATATCATTCATAATCAATCATTTTAGGCCCTGATGATGGACCCCCTCCATACCACTCCAAAAAACCACCAGAGAAGCTTAAAGTCTAACATGAAACATTGTACAATCTTGACTTATGAATATTGAAATAGGCCTATCGTTCCTCCATATTCTCCTCAAATCTTCCTATGAATATATTGTTGATGTCTTTCCATGTGATCTTGATGTCTTTCTCAATGAACAGGTGTGTGTCTGTGTACACGGGAAAGCTCATAGACCCCTTCTCAATGACATCCATAGTACTTCTTTCAACTGTGTCTTTTGGTCCATCTCTCTTGGAGGCCATGATACCTGTACAGATGAAAAGCTTCTCAAAACCCTGTGGTACTTGGAGACAGAGAAGACACTTATGGCAAGAAAATGCTAGATAAAAAAATCGAGTAACTCAAGAATCAATCGGGTAACAAACTGGTGAATGCTAGGCAAGATTGTGCAACATTGTCTTTGGGAGGCTGGGAGACTGTTAGCTGAATTTATACATTATGCAGTCTCAGCTGCCAGTGACGCTCACTGCTAACTCAAACTACGTAATGCGTAGTCCAGTGAAGCTGAATACTGACTGAAACTATGCAATGTGCAGAACAGTCAGGCTAGGTTGCTGGCTAGAATTGCGCATTGCACAATTCCATTTGGCAGGACTAGGCACTACCTCCCAGGATTGATTAGAGCACAAATGGGAGATACTGTGGGCAACTTCTGCACAATTCCTAGAGGCAAGGAAGAGCCTTGACTGCCAAGAATGCGAAGAGCATGTTGGGAGAGACAAGATCTGGGCCAAGACAGCCCAAATCTGCCCAATGGCAACCTCAAAATCTGAAGGACTAAGTGTGTGTTTAAATCTGGTGCAAATATGAGTGAATAGACATGCATGCACTTCAAGAAAGTGCATAAATAAGTCAAATGACAAAACCAAGAATTTCATGAAGAGAGTCGCTGCAATAATGACTGTTAGTGCAGAAACATTGCTATGCACACGACACAAAGTAAATGTAATGAAAAACTAGAAATAACACTTTTACAAGTTAAAACACATCAAAAATCCAATGGTCATTCAATAAAACAAAGGAAACAACATTCATACAAGCTGAAAACTAAAAAGTGACAAAAAAGTAGCAAAAGGCATGAAAAGAAAAACTTACCCAAAAAAGCTATGCCAACTATGCCGAAGGTTCCTAGATGCCTCAGGAATGCCAAAGCTCCAAAATCGAATGTGAAGAATGAGATCTGAGGCATCATTTAAATAGATTTGGTGAAATTATGGTTTATGACGTGAATGCCACAAATCTAGGAAAAGCGACACTAGGTAGGGAGTTTCTAAAAAATACTTTCAATGTAACTCCCACTACTAAAAATAGATCCCTAAAATCTATGGATGATTTTTTGATTTTTTTCTTTTTTCAGAAAAAGATGCCGAGCATGCAAGGAATGATTGCGCAATCTTGGAGGGAACCAGGCAACCTACTGGCACATGCAATAGACAATCACTGAGGAAAAGATTTTGTGTGTTTCTAGGTTGAGTGGGCTTGGTTGGCAGGCCAACTCTATGCAATTTTCCATAGTAGTGTTGTTTGGTCGATCTGCGTATTTTTCCAGAGTAGTGCAACTGGTATGGCTTGCTCTGCGCATTTCTGGAGAGCAGTGCCAACTGGCTTACTCTGCGCAATTTATGAGTGCAAGGAAGCTGTTGGGATGCTCTTTGCAATTCTTGAAGGGAAGGCACACTGCCCTCTAGGATTGTGCATTTTTTCCCGACAACCCATTGACTGGAAGTGAACCAAGTGTTGGGTCATCTTATGGTTGACCAATGGGACAAGTGAGTGAACACAAGCTGTTAAGCGATAAATGAAATCAAGTAAGCACAAGTACCTAATTATTGTGGGATAACTGCTATGATTTCGAGGAGGGAGGCTCCAAAACAAAGTAAAGGAAAAATTTTGGAGGGTGGTTGTAGCCGCTACAACATTGGTGACACA
This sequence comes from Pinus taeda, assembly GCA_000404065.3. Classification (NCBI taxonomy): domain Eukaryota; kingdom Viridiplantae; phylum Streptophyta; class Pinopsida; order Pinales; family Pinaceae; genus Pinus; species Pinus taeda. Next base: position 82,140 of record APFE030177901.1, read on the forward strand.
CTAGTATAACTCTAATGCTCTATATGGTACTTGTTCTTGAAAAGCGAGTCTAACTCCTTCAGGAGTATTGTTTGATTCTTCAATTGTCATGGATTTAAAACTCATCTTGTGTTAAAGATATAGTCCCTTTCATTCTCTTTATCAGTCAGCACACATACCAAGCCAAGTCAGCTGAGTTGTTTTGATTGGGGATGAGGGGTATATTGGTGCATAGGTAATAAAGATGGTAGAGTCTTAGTTTCATCTCTAGTGTTGCTTCGCTACCAAAAGGTGTGGATAGTACCCTGTTGGAGTCATGTAGGGACACAAGCATCGCTCCGCTACCAACAATCCTGGACAGTACCCTGTCAGAGCTACTTCCATCACCTTTCTATGTAGGAAGACTTTCTCTTCTTTTGACTTTTATTTCATTTTTCATTTTATTTTATTTTATTTTATTTTATTTTTTCATTTCAAAGAACTGTGCATAGGAACTTATTTATTTCAGAGGCAGAAGAGGGATCCTAACTTATTGAGAGCAGAAGAGGTTGTCTCTTTAGAGAAGTATTTTATATATACCTCTGACAATACTTATTAAGGTTTTCCCCCTCAACTTACTCTACTTGACTGAGATGACAAGGGTTCACCCAAAGGAACCAATGAGAGTAGGCAGTACTAGTTAAAAGTGCAAGATTTGTGTTTTCAATAGGACCATGTAGATGGAAAACTGCCTTGTGCACAATGACGAACCTGTAATAAAGTCTCTGCATGACTGTCTCAAGAGCTGATACTTCAATGAGCCTCTCTTTTTTCATCTCTATTCTGGCGGATCCTGTTGATCATTCCTCTATCTACTTGGTTGCTTGCAACTCCTTAGCTATGAACTCATATTCTACTATCAAGAACTTAACACTCAAGCTTGTGGCTTCGACATAAGCCTTTGTAGCATCAACCAAGGTGGTTATATGTCTTCGTACATCTGACATAATCACCCATTCTTCAAAGTGCCCAGGTGATGCATGTTCATCCGGGGTGTGCGCTCTATGTGCTTGTACAACGATGTGCTGCGACTCATCAAAGGGTATTTGGTACACATTTGTTCCTTGGTTATCCTAAAGGAGAATGGTATCCCCTTGTTCACTTGGGAATTGCTCTACAGTTGGAGCGGATGAAGCCTATGGGGTGACCTTGGTTTCTTTTGGCATGAGGTCGGTCTCTTGATCATGTTCGAGTTGCTCCATCTCCATGTCCATCTGTTCTACTATCGGTTCATCCTGTGGAGCAAGTTCATGTTCACATGGTTTCTCGCCTTGTTCCTCATCTGCTAATGGTTCAAAGTCTTCAACCTGTATCGACGTGGTTTATGTTGTCAATGTGCCTTGCACTTCCTCCCATTCCTATTCCTATTCCTATTCATTTTCATGTTGCACTTCCTTCTCTCTTCTGCATAGCTCTTATTATTCTTTGATCTTTTGTTGTACTTCTTGCAACTTCCTCTCTACTTCTTCCATTATTCACTTCTCCCTCTTTCTTTGTGATGTTCTCCTATCACATTGTTGCCTCTTCACATCTATATCTAAAGCTACTCTTTCCACAAGTGGGTCTTCCCTAAACTTGTAGCTTAGCTCTATCTCTGTGCCTTTAGAAATATTCCTCTTGCCTTTGTCTTGCATAGGTTTGTTGCTTTTTGCTACTATTATTTCTGCTTCTTGTGGTGCTATTAGCCACTCTAGTGCCATGCTGACTATTCCATTGAACCTAGAGGAGTTATAACAATATCTTCATTAATCTTCCTCTAGCCAATGACATGCCTTATGGATCCAACAATAATACACTCTCGCAAAGTGGTCCCTGCATAAGCCATGTGGATCATAGAGATTGAAACTCTTGGTGCCGGACTTAGACTTCTTGAAGTCCTCAATCTTGGCATCCACTTCTTTTGTACTAGAAATCTCGTACAACCCAATTTGCAAAGGAAGCATAGGCCATGGTGCCTTCTTCTTCCTATGAAATCTAGCTAATAACCCTATCGATATGTGCTATGCAACCTCCTTCATGACCAACTTGTCTGTGGAAAACCTTAGCAACACATGCAGAGATTTCTCCACATTGTCCATCGTGATTAATGTGCCATTGGGTGAGGCATACCAATCTACAATGTTCAACAATGCCACCATTATTTCCTGGGACATGAAAGGCGAATCTTGTTCAAATATCATCGTGTACAGAGGGGCAGTGAAATGGTCAGATAGTCTAGCCATGACTCCTCGGTAGCTGCAGTTTAAGAGAAGCTTGCAATATTTGTTTAGAACATTCTCTGATGGTGTCCATGTGCAAACCATGCCAAGAAACTGTTGACTGGTATAGATTGGATCGAGCAGGTATGCATACATGAATAATATTTATTTCTGATCCTTGGGTGGACTCCAAGAGTTGCATACATGCACTTTCAGCTGGAGAACCAACATGTCAGACTAGTTGAAAGGTCTGCCTTCACCTTCCAGCTAATCCAACATAGCAACCCAACTCTATGGGAAGGTCTCCGTACTCCCATGGCCATACAAGTGGCATGCGAAGATGACCAATAATTGGTAAGCCTTCCTGAGTTTCTTCATCTTATATAACTGGTTGGGTGTGACACTGAACTTTGTTGGCTCGCTTACATAATACTTCAAGATGTCTCTTGTATTCATGTTGTTGTTGGGAGTGTAAAATGTTGCATCCATCCTACTCAGCAATAGTGGAAAATGGTACATTTGCTGATAATCTTCTATCCTAAAGGAAGCAAGCTCTACTCCACTGACACTTCTCAGTATCATTGTCTGAGGATCAGTGTGTGAGACAATCCATTGGATCACATATGTGCACGGGAATACGGGAAGCTTGCATGCAACCATGTACAATCCTGACTTATGAATGTTGACATAGACCTGTCAGTCCTCCAGATTCTCCTCAAAGTTGCCTGCAAATATAGTGTTGATGTCTTACCATGTGATCCTGATGTCTTTCTCCATAAATATGTGTGTGTTTGTGTACATGGGCAAGATCATAGACCCCTGCTCATCCACATACCCAATACTTATTTCAACTGTGCCTTTTGGTCCAAATCTCATGGATGGCATGATATCTGTACTACTAAGAATCTGCTCAAAACCTTGTGGTACCTGGAGATAGACACTAGTACAAAATGAGTAATTAGTTACTAAGAAAACAACTAAAATTTGCATATAAATGACCATTTTTCAGTCGATGACCAATAGTAGTTAATTTACAGTATGTTATAACGTGACCAAATTTTAATCATTTTTAGCTTAGTCATTAATTGGTTTCCTCAATTTTACCATCTAGTAGTATATTTAGTCATTAATTTGGCCATTAATTTTGCATTGGTTTAGTCATTAATTGTCACAATGAATAACCAAATATATAACAAAATATATTACTATATGAATCCTTGAGAAAACCAATTAATGACCAAAGAAATATGATCAAAAAGTTGGTTGTGTTATAAGATACTATAAATTAGCTACTAATAGTCATATATATGCAAATTTTAGCTATCATTTAAAACCAATTAATGACCAAAGAAATATGACTAAATTTTATTCATGCTGTAAATTAGCTACTAATAGTTGTATATATGCAAAATTTAGTCATCATTTAAAAATAACAAAGTTATCATTTTCAGTACGCATTTACCTTTTTTTGGTATTTTCATATTCATTATATAAACGACTCATTTAGTAGTTTCTATTCATTTCATTTAATTTCATTCATAATCATTATAAACAACTAATTTAGTCATATATTCATTTTATTCGTGTTCATTAATTAATATAAACTACTAATTTAGTAGATTTAGATTGATTTTATGTGTTTATTATTAATCACCATAAATTAATTAGTATAATTTTGCGACTAAATTTTAAGAAAATGCCATACAATGTGCATGATTATCTAATATGATAACACAAAGTTACATACGTTAATTACGAGACTAAATAATATCAAGTGAAAATAAATATAATTTCAACTATATAAATGTTATTATATAAAATATCAAGTATTACAATATGAGTTTCCAACTTAATATGGGTTGGACTACAATTTACACATGAAATATTGTTTCATAATTTCAAAACATTATCACTGTGTAGCCAAAGCATTGCAAGTGAATTCACCAACTCTAAAGTCTTGAACATCAGTCTCTATGAGTGTGTCTTATGCAAGGTATTGGCTCTAACGGTATCACTAGACAGATTCTTTTCTCTCTCATTTTGCATTTGTCGTTCCAGTGTTATTTTTCTCCTCTTTCTTCATTTGTTGCTTCTTACCATCAATATTGAGTTGCTCTCTTGAAAATGAAAGAACATACAATGTAGAGTATAAGACATGAAAGAGGATGAATATGTTATGAAACCAACTCAAGAAAAGATAGATCAACGCCTTATTATTCAGCCTCTTCGAGGGGACAACCTCCTTTACATTACATAAATGAACAATTATTCGATGATTCAAATGACAAAACCTCCTTTCTATATATAGGAGTCTAAAGCATCACAATATAACCCAGCCGACCTAACAATAATAATATAAAGCCACAAAAATAACAAGAGACGGATTCTATGGGGCACAATAATAACAATATGGGGATAATAGGGGCACAAAAATATTAATAAGGGATGCAACTACAATATTAATGGGGTAATCACTACTATTATAGGGACCCAACATGCCCCTCTCCTTCAAAAAAGTGTTGTCCTCAATGCTTGAGTAGTTCTAGATGCTTCTGTATAAAATTCTCTTCCTCCCATGTGGAAGCTTCAGCGGATAAGTTCTTCCACTTGATAAGATACTCTGAAATGGATCGATTTCATAGCTGTCGAGTTCTTGTTTCTGTGACTGCTTCCAGTTCCAATATAATTTTTCCTTCCTCATCAAGTTCTAGCAATATTGTTTGAACTAGGAGCTTGTCAC
>APFE030177901.1:117840-137396 GCA_000404065.3 Pinus taeda
CATTGCAGAATAAATGGGTTTACAAGTTGAAGGGAGAAGATGGAGGTAGAAAAAGGTATAAAGCTAGACTTGTGGTGAAAGGGTTTGCACAGAAAAAGGGTATAGACTTTGATGAGATATTTTCTCCTGTTTTTAAAATGACTTCAATCTGAACTATTTTAAGTCTAGTAGCAGTTGAAGATTTGCATATTGAGCAGTTAGATGTAAAGACAACCTTTCTCCATGGGGATTTGGAAGAAGAGATATATGTGCATCAGCCACAAGGATATGAGGTAAAAAGGAAGGAGAAACTAGAGTGCAGGTTGAAGAAGAGATTGTATGGCTTAAAACAGGCTCCAAGGCAGTGGTATCTAAAATTTGACAGGTTTATGTCTGAAAAAGGTTATACTATATGTCACTATGATCATTGTGTTTATCTCAGAAGGGAAAATGATGGCAGTTATATTATATTATCATTCTATGTAGATGACATGCTTGTTGCAAGTTCTAACATGTAGGAAATAAATGTGCTTAAAAGAAAATTGGCAAACTCATTTGAAATGAAGGATTTGGGTGCTGCAAAACAAATCCTTGGTATGAGAATAACTAGAGATAGGAAGAATCACAAACTAACATTGTCTCAAAGTGAGTACATAGAAAAGGTGTTGAAAAGGTTTAATATGTAGAATACAAAACCAGTTAGTATACCTTTGGCTAGCCATTTCAAATTAAGTAAGGAGGAATGTCCCAAGACTTAGGAAGAAATGGCTCATATGTCTAAAGTTCCATATGCATCAGCAGTTGGAAGCTTAATGTATGCAATGGTTTACACAAGGCCTAATATTGCACATGCAGTGGGAGTTGTAAGCAGGTACATGAACAATCCCAGAAAAGAACATTGGATGGCGGTGAAGTGGATTCTCAGGTATTTGAGAGGTACCACAAATCAAGCATTATGATTTCATGGTTCAAACATTGCTCTACAGGGATATGTTGATGCAGATATGGTGGGTGATAGAGATAACAGGAGAAGCACAACAGGGTAGGTGTTTACTATAGGTGGAACATTTGTCAGTTGGGTCTCAAAACTGCAAATTTTTGTTGCACTCTCAACAACAGAAGCAAAGTATGTTGCTGCTACAGAGGCTAGTAAAGAAATGATTTGGTTACAAACATTTTTGGATGAATTGGGTAAGAAACAGGAATTGGGAAAGTTATACAATGATAGCCAGAGTTCCATACATATTGCAAAGAAATCTGCATTCAATTCCAAGACTAAACATATATAGCTCAAGTACCATTTCATACGGTTAGCGTTGGAAGATGAACAATTGAAGCTGGAAAAGATACACACTAGCCAGATCCTGCAGATATGTTAACAAAAGTTGTAACCAAGGAGAAACTGAAAATTTTCTCAGTTTCAATTGGTCTTCAAGTATGATCAAGAGGATGAGAAACAACCAGGTCCAAAGTGGAGTCATTGTCTAGCAAATGAAGCAGCGACGGAGTTGCTATAATCAGTTTCCAAGTGGGATTTGTTAGGTGTGGAGCCTGATTATCTTCTGTATTCAAAGGTATCACCGCATTGGACCCCAGTTCATAATGGGGTAGCAACGCTACTGGTAAAATATTTGCTACAGTGGTGGTCCAAGGGGGGTGGCTACGACCTTTGGGAGCCCCCCCCCTGGTAGGGGGATCGGGGGCAGTGCCCCTGAAGCTAAGAATAGATGTAAAATTGAACCATTCAAGGCAGAGATCTAATGGTAGAAGTTATGTTTAATTTAGGGTTTTTCCCCTAGAAGGCAACCCCTCGCTATATATGAGAGAATTGTATTGCGTCTATGTAGATATGTATTCTGAGTGAGGAAGAGAGAGGAGATTGAGAGCGAAGAGGGAATTACAACGGATCTCTGATAGGTTGTATCTCTTCAGTTTGCTGGATAATATAAAAAGAAGGATTGGCTATTTCTCCATGGACATAGCCCAAACTGGGTGAACCACGTATATCTGTGTCTCTCTTGTTCTATGCGTTTTATTTGTTTATATTTCTGCAATATTTTATGTGTTCCATTTCTCTATAATATATAATTATCTAACATATAGAACATTGTTGTGTGACACTATTGTTAATGGGGGTATAGGAGCATAAGAATCATGTCGTATGTTTGTATAGCTTCCTCTTTCTGAATGTAATCATATACTCAAATGTTGGGATAAATGTTTTCAAACATGTAAGAATTGATACATATAATGAACATAATGATAATTCTCTTATATATGCATATATGAAGAGACCTATGATTATGGAGCACCTTTCATTGATAGAAGTTGCATCACCATGATGAGAAATGGTCACCACGAAATAATACAACCATTGTATGAGTCTTTCCTAAGTTTAGTTCAATTTCCCCTTGTGAAAATGATAGGTTTGTGGAGTTTTGTTAGTTTGAGTTGATATTATACAAGTCATTTTCTGATTTTTATATAGATATTGGAATTAGAAATGTGACATCATACAAAATTGAGAAATTTTCTCTTATAATCCTTGGCATATTGATCGTAATCCAATACCTTCAAATGATACAACTCAATGTCTAGATGAGGATGAATATTTTATACATGTACCAAAAGATCCTAAGCAACATGAGTGGGAGATTATTTCAGGTTTGTTTAAGAATAAGTTTATACATGCCAATGAACTTGACATGATTGGATTTACGGATCGTGATATTATCAAACAATGGAGCTCTAGCTTTGTTGATGAAGAGACATCAAGATGTGAAGTGAACTTCATATATGGTAAGAAAAAGGTGAATGCAATTGTTACTATTGAATCTTATAACAAAATATTCAATTTAAAGTTTAGGAGAAAAGAAAAAAGTAGCATATAATATAATTCTTGAACATTACAAATGAGATGGAAATAGAGAACCCTTACATATGATTATCCAAGGGACAACAGGTACTGGAAAGTCTTACTTGATTGGTGCTATTAAGAAAACACTTGAAATTGGCTCTTTTTGTCATAAGAGCCCATTTCTTCTTTTTCCCCCTACTGATATTGCAACATTCAACATATCTGCATCAACAATACACTCTTCTCTTTATATATGAGTAAGGAACTTCATCGATTTACAAGGGTCATGTTTGCTTACCTTACAAAAGGATATGAAACATGTTAAGTACATCCTTATTGATGAGATGAGCTATATAGGGAGAAATTTGTTGACACATATTGATGCTTGACTTCATCAAGATTTTTCTCACAATAAAGAAGTTTCTTTTGGAGGTATATCAATTATGTTGGTTGGTAATTTGGGACAACTACCTCCTTTTATGGATAGACCTGCAAATGCATGTGAAGGTAATGTAAAATAATTATGGAATTTATTCACAATTTTTGTATCTCTTGATACAATATTCAAGAAAGATGGACAGAGAAATGATCAAATATGTTTTCGTCATGTATTAATGAACATTAGAGATGTGATTCCAACTATTGAAGACTAGAAATCACTAATGAAATGTACAAATTCCAATTTTGATGCTTCAAGAAAAGAGTAATTTAATAAGGCTCTACATTTGTTTGAAACAAATGATGATGTTAACAACCAAAATAAGTGTTTCTTGATATCCCTAAATCACCTTGTTGCACATGGTGTTTCTACAAGATTAGATAGCAACCACACCACTTAAGAAGATGAGGAAAATTTGGAAAATGAGTTCCTTCTTACTATTGGAGCTAGTCTTAAGCTTATTTCAAATTTTTGGACTAATTTAAGACTTGCCAATGGTGCCCTTGGAGTGGTTCAAGATATTGTGTATAATCCTGGAATATCCCCACTCGATCCTCCAACATATGTTTTAGTAAAATATGATAACTATGTCAGAGTTCCATGTGATGAACTATTCCCTCATATTGTTCCAATTATACCTATTGAAAGAGGTCATAATAGACAAATTCAATTGAGACTTTCTACTATCAATATTGGAAGGAAAAAGTGACAAGGTCTCACTTTTACTATAATATATTGATTTAAATATTTGGATGGTGTTTGATTTAAACCTCCTTTTCCATATGATCGATACAAAAAAATGGAAAAGTGTGTCGGCGTGTCTAAGAGAAAAGCAGAGGAAGAGATATTAAGATTAAATACTAAGTGATTTATGTGTTTTTTATTACTTTATTCATATCACATCTGAATGATATGATCAGTGTATTGTTTATTCAATATATTATTTATTTCATTTTTTTGATAAGTAAACATTGTTACATTGATATCATTTGTTACTTTTTTTATTTCTAATCATGTAAGTTTCAAAGTATGATGTTCATCTCAAAAATATACATAATTATGATAATCTAAAAATGTGGCATTGTTGCCCCCAATTGGAACCAACCTAGATCCATCTAACATCAAATCTATCATGAATCGAGAAGGATCAAATCCCTTGAGGTGTAAACCTTTCCTCAAGTTCTAAACTCTAAAAATAAGGTTTGGAACTAAAAGGATTTTATCCCTCTCGACACATGATCGGTTTGGTGTTACATGGATCTCGGGTGATTGTTTAAATCAACAAAAATGTAATACATTAATTAATGAAAAGAATGGACATCCACATGTCTTTTCATAAATGGGGAAAAATTAGGTGTATTGGGAGAGAAAAAATTATAACATGTGTAATGAAGTGAAAGGTAAAACTTAATTATGAATTCAAGTGAGATGAAAATAGAATCCTCTATGATGAATAAGGAGAAGGAGCTCTGGAAAACCCTAGTTTTCTGAGAAACTGAAATCACTTTAGACCTGGCAGCGCACAGACCCCTGTTTGTAGCATTGTTCAGAAAGGGTCAAGAGCTGATAGCCCGGATGGAGGCAGAGGGGTCCATTGGGACCCCTTCGTATAAACAAATAATCATGCAAAAGCAGAAGAAGAACGTGAGAGAAGGAGTCAGAATCTCGGGATATGATGGCTTCAAGCAGCCTGGCGGGACAAACAAGAAGAAAAAACAAGCAGAAGGTAATGATCAAGACAGCAATACAGAAGTCAGAGGAGCAGAAGATGACGGATCAGGAAACAATGAAAACAAAGTCACATTAGGACAAAAAAATGACAGATAACAAGGGAAAACAGTCAGAAGAAGAACGAGAGAACGCAGACAACTGGCGGGAGAACAAAGGAACGGAAGGGGACACAAGCTCGAGCCTCAACAAGCACCCCACAACGAACAGGATCTGCAAACCAATAAAAACTGATAACCTAAGGGTTGTCATCACAGATCCGGAGATACAAGCTTACCGAGAGCACATGACGGAACACGCAGTCATTTGCAAGTTTATGGGCATGTGGCCCACAGAAAGGGCCCTATGTCAATGGATTAGACAGCAATGGAAGCCCAAAGGGGATGTCAGATTGCACCTGGGAGCTAAAGGTTTCTTCACAGTGGTTTTCACCAACCTGGAAGATAAGGACAGGATTTTTGATGGAGGCCCATATTTCATGGCCTCAGTTGGACTGTACATGCGACCATGGAAGGCAAACTTTACCCTAGAAAAAGAATCGTTTACTCAAGTTCCAGTTTGGATTAGATTATTCTCTCTCCCAATAGATTATTAAGGTTCAAATGCTCTCAAGCAAATTGGAGATCGACTGGGCACTTTCATCAAAGCCTCGGAGGTAACCCTGCAAAAGAAATACACCTCATGCGCAAGAATATGTGTTGAACTGGATGTTTCGGGAGCACTGCATGAAGGGTTATGGCTTGAATATAGAGATGAAGACTACTTTCAGGCAATAGACTATGAGCAGATCTCATTTCGATGTCGCAAATGTCACGAACACGGACATTTAATAAGGGAATGCTCAATGAACAAGAAGGAAGAAGACACTAAAACAGAGCAGGGGAATAAAACTAAATATAACTTCATCACACCAAAGTCAAGGCAGAGAGCCAATAGAAGAAGAATGAACAAGGCGGGAACAGGTAGAACCAACTACAATAATACTTTTGAGATCTTAAATCCAGAATCAGAATCAGAGGATGGACTTAAAACCCAAGTAGCAAATAAGGAGCATAAGGGAAGGGAAGAACAAACCAGGATAGCAGCGGAAGGGAACAAGAACATTAGTGAAGTTCAGATGCAGGAAAGACCAGAAGAGCAGGAGGAGGACACAGACATGCTTACCAGCGATGGAGGAAGTGAAGATCTCAAGCTGGAGGAGGTGCTAGCTAGGGAAGGAATGAATCTACCAGTTATAGCTAAGAAATGGAAAACGCACCAAAGGAAGAAATCAGGAAGGTAAATGATATGTTCATAGCAAGGCAGAAAGCAGAATTAGAAAAGCAGAATAGGAAGCTCGGTGTAGGAAAAGCGAGCGGTAACCACTCCAAAAGTCTCACATGGAACTCATCCAACTCCAAACAAAAGAAAAGACGAGGCAGAAGGACAAATGGTGAGGCTCTGTAGGAGCTAGGCATGATAATGATCAACTCAGGGAAGATGAAGGCACTTAGCGCCTTCTCGTCCTACCATTAAAACCTTAAGTTAATCATGAAGATCATATCTTGGAATGCCAGAGGGCTGAACAGCCAAGCAAAACAAAGAATCCTGAAGCGTAAATTTCAAAAGTTCAATCCGGAGATTATGTTCATTCAAGAAACTAAATGCAGCAGCTCTAGCATGGCCAAGATAAACAAGAAGATCGGAAGGAACATAAATTATCTAGAAGCAGAAAGTCAAGGTCGAGAAGGCGGTCTCGCAAGGCTATGGGATACAAGGGATATTCAGGTGATATCTGCCGAAGCGAATAAACATTTCATTGCTGTGGAAGCCCAAATCACAGATAACTCTGAATCTTTCTTATGTGTTAATGTATATGGACCACAGAGAACAGAGGACAAAATAAGTTTCTTAAATTCCTTAAATAAACTCATTGCTAGATACCCATGGTCTAAATGCATTATAGGGGTAGATTTCAACATGATAACTACCCTTCTGGAGAAGAAAAGGGGTCTAAGAAAACTAAACAAGGATACGGAGGTTTTCACCAGCTTCATTGATGATGTTAAATTAGTATATATTCTCCCCAAGAGTGGCAACTTCACTTGGAATAATAGAAGAGGGGGAGAAAGATTGATTGCTTCCCACTTGGATAGATTCTTGATCTCTGAGAATATCATAATGGATGGCATCACTGTAGAATCAGATATCCTCCCAACTGGAGGCTCGGATCACTGGCCAATTTCACTCACAGTTGTGATGCAGAGCACTCCTCTGAGAATATCATAATGGATGGCATCACTGTAGAATCATATATCCTCCCAACTGGAGGCTCGGATCACTGGCCAATTTCACTCACAGTTGCGGTGCAGAGCACTCCGAGGAACAAACCATTCTGATTTGAAAAATTTTGGCTGGATCACCCCAACTTCCTCGAGCTAGTGGAGAAATGGTGGTCCAAACCCCTAGAAGGCAAAGGCTCCAAAATTTTTAACCTACAGAAGAAGTTAAGAATCATCAAAGAAAAGATAAAGGAGTGGAACATAACAGTATTTGGGGACATCTTTAAGGAGAAAACCAGGATAGAAGAAAAGTTGGAACAAATCCACAAAGACTGGGCTTCTGGGCACAGTAATGAGGAATATGCCGAGCAGGAGAAAAGTATAACTCATCAATGGCACGATCGGTGCAGACAAGAAGAAACACTATGGAAACAAAAATCAAGAATCCAATGGTTAAAAGAAGGGGAGCAGAACACCAAATTTTTCCACAGATCGGCTCTCGACTACAGGAGTGTAAACAAAATTTTGGAGATGAAAAATAAAGATGGGGAACCACTGAAGAATCACCACGACATATCAGCACTGCTCCGGGATCACTTCAATTCCATAGCTCAGGAACCGCATTTAGACAGAGAGGAAGCCATCAAGGAACTGCTAAAATCCATACCCAAATCTATCAACTCTGATCAGAACTGGGCCCTCTGCAGGGAAATTACACTGGGAGAAGTGGAGGAAGCGGTTAATAGCATGCCAAACGACAAAGCTCCAGGACTTGATGGGTTCACCATCAACTTTTACAAGGCTTATTAGCATATCGTAAAGCAGGAAGTGTGGGATGTGGTTGAGGACTCCAGAAGATCTGGATCAATCCTAAAATCCATCAATTCAACCTTTATAGCGCTCATACCTAAGGTAGAGGAAGCCAATACCCCTGAAAAGTTCAAAAAGTCATAGCCAATAGATTGAAGCCGATTCTTCCAGGCATCATATCTGAAGAACAATCGGGCTATGTAGAGGGAAGGAAGATATTAGACAATATCCTCCTTGCCTAGGAGATGATCCACACTCTACACTCAAGGAAAGAAACAGGAATGCTGATGCAGCTTGATCTCTCGAAGGCATATGACAAGGTGAGTTGGAGGTACCTAGAAGCCATACTGGAAGCTTTTGGTTTTTGCAGGCAATGGATTAGCTGGGTTTTAGCCCTCATCAAACCCTTAAGATTCTCAATCCTTGTTAATGGAGCACCCTCTGAACCTTTCTCACCATCGCGTGGAATAAGGCAGGGGGACCCTCTGTCCCCATTCCTGTTTGTCATTCTTATGGAAGGTCTCAGCAGAATTATAGCCAAGAAGAAAGCTGATGGAATCATTAAGGGTCTTCAACCGATAAGAACTCTACCAGCCACCATGCATCAACAGTTCATGGACGATACAATGTTACACGGAATCCCCACAGTCAAAGAGGCCTTAGCTTTTAGGCATATCCTAAACCTCTTCAGTAAAGCCTTTGGAATGGGAATAAATTTCTCCAAGTCAACGATCTTCTTCTTCCACACTCATCCGGCTATTCAGGCTCATCTATCTCAACTTCTTGGATTTAGGATAGGCAATCTGCCATCGAGGTATCTAGGGGCTCCCCTCACTCTCAAACCTTGGCAGAAAATACACTGGGAGAAGGTTTTAGCCAACATGGTGAAAAAATGTAAACATTGGACACAAAGGGCTTTAAACTTCGCTGGTCGTTTAGTTTTAACTAAGACAGTGTTACAGGCCATACCGTAGTACTTATTGTCTATGCTACCAGCTCCCAAGGGAATTCTACAGCTAATGAGAACCATTCAGAGGTCCTTCCTTTGGAACGGCAATGGGGATAAGAAAAAATGGGTGTTGGTAGCTTGGAATAAGCTATGCAAGCCGAAATCCATGGGGGGACTAAATCTCATAGATTCGTCAATTGTCAACAGGACCTGTGGTGCTAAACTATGGTGGAGGTGGATAAAGGAGCCCAATTTGCCATGGGCTAGATATTGGAAAGAAAAGTACACTCCCGACTGCAACAATCAGGATATGGTCAGACTGCAAGAGGTCCCGGAAGGCTCACCCATATGGAACCTTGCGTGCAAAAACCGAAGCATAGTGCAGGAGAACAGCTTTTGGGAAATCCGCAATGGTAGGATAGCCCTGTTTTGGGAGGATGCCTGGCAGCAACTCCCAAAACTGGACACCCCAGAACTCTCGTCTCTCAAACTCTCAAACCAAAATGAAGGCAGGCACAGAGTCCACCACTATTGGAATCAGGACAATAGGAATCCCATCTGGAGGGAATGGATTAGTCTCAACAGCGGCAACTACAATGAAAGAAATGAAAGCACACAGCAAATTAATGATAAAATGAAAAAAAGAAAGATTCGGAAAGCAGAAGAAGTAGACAAGCTAAGATGGGGTTTGAGAGGTAGTGGCAATTTCTCATTAAAAGAAGCGAGGGAAATAATGGAAAAGGTTGAGCAGGAGGAGGCAGTGCCATGGAGCAACAAAGTTTGGGACAGCCTATTTTGGCCAAAAATCAAGACATTCCTTTGGCTTCTGATGCGAAACAGAACCTTAACCTGGGATAATTTACGCAAAAAAGGATTCAGTGGACCTTCTAGATGCCCAATGTGCTTAGCTGAAGAAGAAACAATAAACCACTTGTTCAACTCATGTGAATGGGCAAATCAACTATGGAACTGGATGGAGGAAATTCTAAGTGATTCCAACAGAGACAGAGGGTCAATTCATAATACCATCCTCAATTGGCAAAATAACTTCTCCAATGACCAAAGGGTCAATAGCATCTGGAAAACCATGCCAGGCTTCCTTCTATGGATGGTCTGGAAAGAACGCAATCGATGAATATTCCAGGATGAACACAGAAATACGGAGCACTCCAAAGAAACTATTTTAACCAACATTCAACAACTAATTCAAACGAAATGGAAAGTGGACCCCAAAGAGAAGATATCAGATCGTTACTTACTCATCCTAAAACACTTTCAATTGGAAGCGAACCACAACAGCACATCGCCGAGACACCAACAGCTACCAAATTCGGCAGCCACCAAGTGGAATTGTCTGCTGGAGGGAAGTCTGAAGCTAAATTTTGATGGTGCATCCAGAGGGAACCCTGGAACAGTAGGTATTGGAGGAGTCATAAGGAATCAGGATGGCAAAATTATACACATATACTGCAGAGAGCTGGGAGAAAGCACGAACAACGAGATGGAGTTCGCGGCGCTTGAGCATGGGCTTAGAATTCTAAAGAATTTGCAGACTAGCAAGGTGATTGTGGAAGGGGATTCATCTCTGGTAATCTTAGTTGCTAAGAAGATCTATGCAGGCACCATAGCAAGTCAAGCCATGAAACACTAGAGGCTCGCCAAGGTGATGGAGAATATTGCAGAATTGATTGTCGGGATGAACGGGTTAGTTTTTCAGGCAGTCAGACGTAAGGCTAATGGGCTGGCGGACTACTTGGCGAATTATGGCATTGAAAATCCAGGTGAGATATGGGACAGTTGTTGGCACCAGGTGGACTATCTGGACCTCAAGGAAAAGTGCCTACAGTTGGCCAAGCAGGACCTTGACAACACTGGCCGGGCTTAACCGGAGAAGATAGGTTCCAACAGTAAAGCATGATGAAACGGGCCAGTAAGGAAAGGAGTTTGGATCGTTGGCGCCGGAAGAAAGGACATGCGCAGTGGAAACAATTATGGCAACAACAGGCGAAAACAGAAAGGTTTTATGACATGGTAGGCTGCAGAGCATATCGCTGCCGCATACCAAGAAGAAGGGACACATGGCAGGTATGTACTCAAGCGGAAAACAACAACATTCATTTTAGGATCTGGAGACATCCCTCGGGATTCTCGGCCCTCCCAGGAAGTTATGGTGATAGTACTACCACCTCGACTCGTCTGAATGCAGGCAACACGGGAAACCGAATGGAGAAGGATTATATATTAGCCAGCCCAGGAACCAGCTCCATTGCAATTCCTTCGGTCATCTCTCTGGGTTACTATATTTCTTGGAAGCGTTTTTTCCAACAAGAACAGGACAGCCGGTGCACCATGAAGACGGGAAGCTGCAGAAGCATCACGGCAAATAAGGAGCTTCAAACTGCGAAGAGAATGTATGAAACTCGAACTACGGCGAGGAATAAGCGTAAAATCGCGGAGTTGGAAGCTTCGGTCAAGGAGGAAGAATTACAGCACACTGAGGATGACATCGCTGGGGAGGTCAACTGGTTACTCGACCAGGGCACTACCTCCAAACGGGCTACCCAGTTCGTAAGGACGGAGGCGGAGAGTTGGAAGGTCAAGACCCTGCTTGCCAAGGTATTAGAGTCCAAGGAGGAAATGCAACAGCTTTCGTATCGGGAAGGTTCCATCTCTGAGGACCAACTAAACAATATGCCTGAGATCTACAAGATTCTGGACTCCAAAATCTCTGTCGTGCATGGTGTGGCGGAATTGGTTAACAAGAAGCTGACACTGCTCATCAAACTTCTCAGGCAGACTCTCAGCCCTGATCCTCTGCTCCATGTTGATCAGTAGCCAGCGCCTTCGAAGGAAGCTTAGAATTATCATACCTTGTAGGCTCGGGTTGATAAGCACGTTATGGAGCAAGGTCTGGACACTCTCAGCCGGTTTGGAAATCCTCCGCAGTAATCTGCTTATGATTTTCTCTTCTGTGCTGCATCTAATAGCCGTTGGTTCCTATCTTTTGTTTATGGAACTTTGTTCACAGTCCACAGTTTAGTAGGGGTCTCTGTTTTTGCTGTAGTTCTCTGGGTGGCCACCTTGCGTGGTGTGCGGGCAGCGTTTTAGGCAGTGTGTTAAGGGTCTGAGTTTTGTGTCTGGCCCACTAGTTTTATCAGGCCTCGATCTGCAATGGCAGTTTCTTTGTAACATATTTTTGTACCATAATATATCCTTCTGATTTACACAAAAAAAAAAAAAAAAAATAGAATCCTCTATAGTTGTCATCCATCTTGACCAAAAGTTAATATTTTTAATTTCACCCCACATCAAATTTTATAATAGGTAGAGTTTGAGTTTAAATTGGTATGATATTCTATTCAAGGGCATTTAAAGTAGGGTAACATTTTATTTTGGATAAATTTTAATATTTAATTGTAAGTTTTTTTTAATATATAATTATATTCTAAATTAATGAAATTGAATATAAATATGTTGTATATATTTGGAAGGAAAACTTAATATTAAAGAAAATCATTTGATTTTTTAAGGAATTGGAATATTTACCCTAAAAACCTCTATGAATCTCTTAACTCCCTAGACACCATTTTTAATGCCCTTATAGAGGATAATATATTTTCTTTGGAAGACATTGAGTATGGGATTAAGGAGCATGCTGATGGGAAAACTAAGGAAAAAGGGAGAACCTACCCTAATCGTGCACATACACAATCTCTTTAATTTGTAAGTAAAGAATTCCCTTATAGAGGATAATATCATTTCTTTGGAAGACATTGAGTTTGGGATTAAGGAGAATTCTAGTGGGAAAACTAAGGAAAATGGGAGAACCTACCCTAATCCTATACATAATCTCTTTAGTTTGGAAGTGAAGCAACCCTTGGACACAAAGCATTATTGTGCCTATCTTTAAGAGTAGGGATAAAATCATTCCATCTAATTATAGGACCATTATGATTAGCCACATTTTATCCAAGTTATATGGGTTTATTTTGATTATCCGTTGGCTTGAAATTCATGGTAAAATATTTAAATGTCAAGTTGGGTTTACGAGATATCATTCAACAGTGGAACATATTGTTACTCTTAGAATAATTAGAGAGGAATGACACAATAATAAAACTTTACAAATATTTGGACATTGTCCCTAGAACAAATGTATGGAAGAGGCTATAATAGATAGTGATTCCTCTAGAGTTGAGGGTTGTTGTGACAAGGTTGCAAAAATTTTTTATTGCCAAGATTAGGAACACTTAATGTTGGTGAAAAGAAATTAGATGCAACATTGGAGTCAAACAAGGGTATTCCTTATCTCTAACCTTTTGGGCATATACATTGATAATCTAGAAGAGTGTCTAGATAATGTAGGTTATGTTGGCCCCACTCTCATTAATATGGTCCTAACTCTTCTCCTTTGTGCTAATGATATTGTTCTTTTGGCAATGAGTCATTAAGGTCTTGGCAAGAAATTCAAAACCCTCCAAAATTTCTTGTCCAAGATTGATATGATTGTCAATACCAACAATACTAAAGTTGTGATACTTAAATCCAAAAAGATCACCTATAATATTTTCATTTATGACACTATCTCCTTGGAGGAAGTTCCTTCATATAAATATTTGGGAATTGACTTCCATCATAAACTCAATAATAATTGTAGGATTGAGAAAGGATAAATTGAGGTTGAAAATATTGCTATGGGTTTGAAAACACTTATAAGTGATCCATAAACTAACATGTATATTATACTAGATAGTTCATCATAACATATCTCAAAAAACTATATTTAAAGATTCTAAATATACACTATTAGGGTTTTATTTCTCATTGTATTTTTGTATCTATAGATTATTTTTAGTTGTGTATGTATGAAAATTAAAATTATGTAGGAAATCGAGAACAAAAAAATCAAAACTCACAAGCTACGATTTGACACAAGATATAACCTAGGAAACCCTTTCGGGAGAAAACCCAACTCGAAGGTGAGGTTATTCTGCTCCCTTTCTATGAATAGAAAATGGTTGTGAGTATAAATAAGTATTCCATGTGGCGCATGGGATACTACAACACACAAATAATCTATGTGTACTCTATCCCCTATCTGTCTTGGCTATTCTTCTCATCTATGGAAAAAATGAACTAAAAAAGAATGGAAACCCTTTTATTCCTAGTTTCCTGATTATAACATAACTCGATAACTTACTAGTGGTTAGTTTTAACTATCTCAACTCTTAACCATAGTTACAATATAAACTCTTCTACAGTATTATTCATCATAATCACATGGCTAACCCCATTTCCATGAAGAATGGAGCCTAACATGGCATCGTCTCAAATTATGGTGTCCAAAACAAGAAGGTCAACTTCCAAGTGGAATTACTTTTTTCATATGGACTTTGATTAAGGAAATTATTGTGGCATTGGAAAGTATTTGTGTTTAGAAAATGAAAAAATGATGCGTGCTAAACAAGCAATGTTTACCCCCATAAAATATCATTTGATGTCTCAAAATGATCCTCAATGGTTTCAGACCCCAATTTACCAAATTGGGTCCCATTAGTAAAAATGGTCTTGTGAGATGATTCCTCCCCATTGTGAAACCAACGATATTGATGAAAAACAATATAATGATCCAATATAGATCACACCTCCCCTTTTCTGCAAGACTTTGATCCCCAAAATATTCTACTGAATGAGGTGAGAAAAATTTGTCCTCCACCTTCTCTTTGGTGTATCATTTAGCTTTTCTTGGGTGTTTTCCTTTCAACCCAATTTTCCAAAGTTCATGCTACCCATATCTTGTAATTTAGACTTGTTTTGCAAAATTGTATCTTTTGTCAACTCTACCCAAGCATCCGATGCCAAATCTTCTATAGAATGTTGGACTTGTTCCTCTTCTTAATCTAGCATGGGATGCTCATAGAACATCAGATTATCCACATTCACGAATAAGTAAATGTGCATTTATTTGGGTATACTGAGTCTTTAAGTAATATCTCCCACCTTTTCTTGTATCTAAAAGGGGCCATATCGCAAAACGTTAATTTTATTACTTTTCCTATAGCTTCTCCTTTCTTAACTTAACCATACTTTATCTCTCACCTTCAAAAACTTCTCTATTATGTGATGATAATGCTTGGCCTAGTATTTTTCTTGTGACATATACGTGTCCCTTGTACCTGTATATGAATATTCCACATATTTTCTACAAAATTTTCATCCCTTAAGGCATACCCTGTAAGATCATCCCTTACTCCTTTGTGCTACCCATATGCAATACCAAAATGTGAAGGTGGAAACTATCCAAAACAAGTTTTAAATTGGGACTTACCAATAGAATTATGGACTGCACTGTTATAATAGTGTTGTATGTATACCATATTTTCATCTTAGGTCTTTGAATGCTTCTGATTGTAACATGTTAAAAGTTGAACCCAAGTACTATTGACTACTTCTACCTACCCATCGATATGTGGATGGAATGTTCTAGACCTCTTTAAATTTGTGTCCATCTTCTCCCACATCATAGTCCAAATTTCACTGAGAAATATTATGTCCATATCTAAAACAATGCTCCTTGGTATGCCAAAGTGCACACAAACTTGTCCAAAGAACAAGTCTTTTGCTTCTTTCTAGTTGATGGTCTTTTTACAAGGCATCAAAATGCACATCTTGTTGAACCCATTAAATACCACAAATGGGTAGCCATTTCCCTTCCTGGTTGTTTATAAACCTCCCACAAAGACCATGAAAATGCTTTCCTAGGGACAAATGGGTATAGGTAAGGGGTGATATAGACCCTATTTCTTGTTACTAGGCCTGCTAATACAAAACAACATGCCTCCTCTTATGAACCAAGTGACTTGTTATTTCATCCTAGACCACTACACATACCTCTACAAGTTGGCCACTATATTCCCTACACTAAAGTTCCTTGCAACCTTGGAGGTGTGAGTCTTTCTAATTAGATGAAATAACTCACCTTTAGGAACACATAACTTATCTAGCTTATAGAGTAACTCGTCCTCAAAATGGTAGTCAATGATGTTATCACCATCATGCACATACTCTGGCTTTGCAATTGTTAAAACACCTCCTTGAACTGCTAATCCTTTGAATATGCTTCTTTGTATTATCATGGGTGAATGTTTCCATGTGCATCAAAGTTACCAAAGTTGTAATATTTTATGTGGGTGGCCTTGAAAGCATCTCAGTCAACTTGTTTGTGCTATTCTTCTTGCACTTGATCACTAAATGAAACTGCTATAGAAATCCCATCGACTTGTAATGTTTCATCTATTGTAGCTTGCTCTGGGCCTATAGGTACTATAGTGGCTAGTGATTTGAGTGGATCAATGTCGCCCTATGCATCAAATAATGCTTCCACTTCTTAATAGATTACACTAGGGAATTGATCTCCTTGTCATAAGTAGGGTAGTTAAGAACTCTTCAATGAAATAATTCATAATGGTATTAGACAAGAATTTTTCCATACATCAAGACTACTCCCATAACATACCCACTTGTATCTATCTCCACTTCAAAGTGCTGCTACAATTTTGGTAAAGCTAGAACTAGTGCTTGATTGATCTTCTTTTTTGGCTCCTTCAAGGCCCTTTGTTGACCCTTTCCCGACTAGAAAATCTTGCCACTTATTGTAATGGCATGGAGTGGTGCTACTACCACTAAAAATGAGCTTATGAATTTCCTTATATATTGTGCTACCCTAACAAAGCTCATGGCCATAGAAACATTAGTAGGAATAAGCCATTTCATGATGACCTCTATCTTAGCGGGATTTATCTTCAGCTCTCCTCCACTTATCACATGCCCCAGATGCACCAAATATGTTGTGCAAACTCACATTTCTTGATATTTTCTAGTAATTGGTGGTTATTTAATGTCTCCAACACCTGCGTCAAATGTATGATGTGCTCCTCCAAGGTAGCACTATATGCTAGTGTATCATTGAAATAGATAATGACAAATGAATCTAGAGGAGGGAACATATATCATAACATCCCAAATGTAGATGATGCGTGATGCAGCAAAGCTGCGTCTTGAAATTAATAGGCAGACCTGTGGGTTATGGCCCACAAAACTCGATTAATTTCTACTTGGCACCACTCTGATCACAAATCTTAGGTCCAACCCTTTCCGCAATATCGCATATTTTAAGATATGTTGCACTTCGACAAATCAAAATCTCGGCTTATTGTGGTTTTATCCCTCTCTCTTCTAGCACATCACAAACCACCACTCTCTTTGTCGATGTATGATATGTGATGGGAATAATTTGGAACAATTGCAATTGGACCTTGCAGTCAAATAGAGCTCAGCTCTATGGCTGCACTCCAATACACGTGAATGCTACAAAGCACATTCACACAGGTATACATCTTGAACAAACATGCCCAAGAAGATAATGACAAATATAAAATGCACACATATAACACATGAAACAGAACATTCCTAGATACATAAAATACACACTTTCTTAATTTAAATCTCAAGCCTGATTTTACATTTTTTGTGGCCTCCCAATGCCCTAGTTTTCACTCATAGATCTACATTGTAGCTCCCCCTCCACACCAAACAGACTTCACATTTAAAAAGAAGTTACAAAAAATGGATCACCTAGGATCCACAATTTCCTCGCACAAATAACCTAGAATAGCTCATTTTTTAATTACATAACAGAGTTTGAAATGAATTGAAATATTATAGATGCCACATCGATAACAAATTTATCATTTTGAGCCAAAATTCATGGAATTTAGCGCCCCTTTTCGGATCATTGTCCGCGTCTCCCCTTTCACTATTTTGAATTTAATTTTAATTAAGCATGTCAAATGATCCTACATCAAACTCCTGAGGTACAAACTTTTCTATGACCTCCTAGTCATATGCCTTCTTCATCCCTTAGCAATTCTACCCACATCCTCTGTGGAATTGCTTTTATGATCTTTCTGTGAGTTGCAACAAAACCTCTACAGTAATAAGTCCTCCTTACTACCCAATACCTCACCAAGCTTCTCTCCTTTGAGCTGAGTCTTTTGGCATCTCTCTAGTTCTCTCCTCTAGAAGCATATGAGCACTCCATGCTCTAGGCTGCTGCAAATCTTTTCACCTTCCTCTGCTGCTACCCACACAAAAATATAAAGAACACAAACTTTCCAATCTACAACATAATTGTACCTCCTTCTTTGGCACGCAGAATCTTCTTCTACTCTGATACCACTTTTGATGCAGCAAAGCTTCATCCTGATATCAATACGCAGACCTGTGGGTTATGGCCCACAAAACTTGATTAATTTCTGCTTGGTACCACTCTGATTGCAAATCTCAGGTCCAACCCTTTCCGCAATATCACATACTTTAAGATATGTCACACTTTAGTAGATCACAATCTCGACTTATTGTGGTTTCGCCCCTCGCTCATCCAGCTCATCATGAACCACGAATTTCTTTGTCGATGTATGATATGTGATTGGAACACTTTGGAACAACTGTGGTTGGATCTCTTCGTCAAATAGTGCTCAGCTCTGTAGCTACACTCCAATTCATGTCAATGCTACAAAGCACATTCATGTAGGTATACATCTCGAACAAACATGCCCAAGAAGATAATGACAAATATAAAATGCACATAGCTCACACATGAAACAGAACATTCCTCGATACATAAAATACACACTTTCTTAATTTAAATCTCAAGCCTGATTTTACATTTTTTGTGGCCTCCCAAGGCCCTGGTTTTCACTCGTAGATCTACATTATAGCTCCCTGTTATGAAAGTAGCTCAAGCAAAGATAGAAAAGATAGATCAACGCCTTAGAATTCAGCCTCTTCGAGGGGGCAACCTCCTTTACATTACATAAATGAACAATTCTTGGATGATTCAAATGACAAAACCTCCTTTCTATATATAGGAGTCTAAGGAGTCACAATATAATCTAGCCAACCTAACAATAATAATATAAAGCTACAAAAATAACAATAAGGGATTCTATGGGGCACAGTAACAACAATATGGGGGCAATAGGGGCACAACAATATTAATAAGGGGTATAACTACAATAGTAATGGGGTAATCACTAGTATTATAGGGACCCAACATGCCCCTCGCCTTCAAAAAAGTGTTGTCCTCAACGCTTAAGTAGTTCTTGATACTTCTGCATAAAATTCTCATCCTCCCATGTGGAATCTTCAGCGGATAAGTTTTTCCACTTGATAAGATACTTTGAAATTGAACGATTTTGTAGCTGTCGAGTTCTTGTTTCTGTGACTTCTTCCGGTTCCAATATAATTTTTCCTTCCTCGTCAAGTTCTGGCAATATTGTTTGAACTGGGAGCTTGTCACCTATAACCTTCTTTAAACATGAAACATGGAAAACTGGTTGCAATCGAGAAGCTGCAGGAAGCTCCAATTTGTATGCCATAGTACCAATCTTTTGTAACACCTTGTACAGACCATAATAATTTGGTGATAATTTATTATCCTTCTTAGCTTGCTTGAGGGGCATTTGCTTATAT